>JAUMJK010000052.1:0-265161 GCA_033558105.1 Coccyzus lansbergi | reverse complement strand
AAACCAACCTAACAAACGAAATCCAAACAATACCAAAACAACCAAACTTCACTCCTTAAAAAAAATAAATCTGAGCCTAAGATCCCGCACCCCCGACGGGAGAAGCGGAGGGGGGATCTGCTCCTTTTGGGGGCATGAGCGGAGCTGGGAAGGGTCGGGATCCAGTGCCCCAAAAAGTCCTGCAGGAGCTGGGGAGCAAGGTGGGGGACCCCCTCGGGAGGGCTGCAAGGAAAAGTGTGTGTGTTGGGGGGGGGGGGGGGGGGGGGCACCTCCCCGGTCAACTCTTCCAAAACACAAATTAAAAATAACTCTCGACTCTTCCGGCTGCCTCACCACTTCGCTTGGGGTGCTCCCACCCCAAATCCTGGGGTCCCCTCTCCTCTCCACCCTCTCTAGCAGGTTTTCGGGGTCCCACCCGGGGCTGCCTCTCCTCTCAATCCTCTCTAGCAGGTTTTTGGGGTCCCACCCGGGACCCCCTCTCCTCTCCACCCTCTCTAGCAGGTTTTGGGGCTCCCTCTCCTCTCCACCTTCTCTAGCAAGTTTTTGGGGTCCCACCCGGGGCCCCCTCTCCTCTCCACCCTCTCTAGCAGGTTTTTGGTGTCCCACCCGGGACCCCCTCTCCTCTCCACCCTCTCTAGCAGGTTTTCGGGGTCCCACCCAGAGTCCCTTCTCCTCTCCACCCTCTCTAGCAGGTTTTGGGGCTCCCTCTCCTCTCCACCCTCTCTAGCAGGTTTTCGGGGTCCCACCCAGGGCCCCCACTCCTCTCGACCCTCTCTAGCAGGTTTTGGGGCTCGCTCTCCTCTCCACCCTCTCTAGCAGGTTTTTGGGGTCCCACCCGGGGCCCCCTCTCCTCTCCACCCTCTCTAGCAGGTTTTTGGGGTCCCACCCGGGGCCCCCTCTCCTCTCCACCCTCTCTAACAGGTTTTTGGGGTCCCACCCGGGGCCCTCTCTCCTCTCCACCCTCTCTAACAGGTTTTTGGGGTCCCACCCAGGGCCCCCTCTCCTCTCCACCCTCTCCAGCAGGTTTTCGGGGTCCCACCCGGGATCCCCTCTCCTCTCGACCCTCTCTAGCAGGTTTGAGGGGTCTCACCTGGGGCCTCCCTCTCCTCTCAACCCTCTCTAGCAGGTTTTTGGGGTCCCCCCCAGGGCTTGGGTTGGGGGGGCTGGAGAGGTGGCCTGAGCTGTTGGTTCCCCAGGCAGATCCCAGTTTCCATCTGGAGAGAGGATTCTCCTGCTGGGGCTGCCGCCAGGGGAGGGCCGATAGGAGCATATAACGCGATTTAATTCTTTTAAACTCCACGAAACCAAACTGGACGTGGGCCACACAAACAGCCTGGATATGCCTGTCCCAACCCCAGGCGAGGCGTGAGGCCTCTGCTCTGGTGAGGCCGCTCCTTGAATCCTGTGTTCAGTTGTGGGCCCCTCAGCACAAGAAGGATGTTGAGGCTCTGGAGAGAGTCCAGAGAAGAGCAACGAAGCTGGGGAAGGGGCTGGAGAACAGGCCTGATGAGGAGCGGCTGAGAGAGCTGGGGGGGTTTATTCTGGAGAAGAGGAGGCCTCATTACTCTCTTCGACTACCTGAAAGGAGGTTGTAGAGAGGAGGGAGCTGGGCTCTTCTCCCAAGGGACAGGGGACAGGACAAGAGGGAATGGCCTCAAGCTCCTCCAGGGGAGATTTAGGCTAGAGATTAGGAGGAAGTTTTTCATGGAAAGGGTCATTGGGCATTGGAACAGGCTGCCCAGGGAGGTGGTTGATTCACCTTCCCTGGAGGTGTTTAAGTTACGGGTAGATGAGGTCTTGAGGGACTTGGTTTAGTGTTTGATAGGAATGGTTGGACTAGAAGATCCGATGGGTCCCTTCCAACCTGGTTGTTCTATGATTCTATGATTTTATTTTCAAACACATCTAAATCCTGTGATAAAAGCGACGTGTGGGACCCCTCAGGGGGTGAGGGAAGGGGCATTTCAGGCCCTCTGGCCCTGCTGGGGCTGCAGGGCGATGGAGCTTCAGCAGGCCTCAAGCTGCCCCCCCAATCCCCTGTGCTTGGGGAGGCAAAGTGGGACACCCCCCCCCCAGGAAAGAGGGGAACACGACTCGGAGGGGATCAGAGCAGCCCCAACCCTCTGCCCCACCAGCTCACACTCATTTTGGGATGGGGAATAGCGACAGCCTTCTCTCCATCCCCTTTTGGAAGGGTCTGGAGGGTTGGAATCCTCAGGCCTGAGGCAGCAGTGATGGGCACTGGGGGGGCTGGAAATAGGGCATCACTATCACCTCTGTCCCCCCATGGGGCTGGTCTGGGGTTGCCCAACCCTGGGGTGATGTCCGTGGGCTCCTTCCCTTCCCCATGGGCAGAGGAGCTGATGTCCCACAGCCACAGCCTTCTCTCCATCCCCTTTTGGAAGGGTCTGGAGGGTTGGAATCCTCAGACCTGAGGCAGCGGTGATGGGCACTGGGTGCTGGAAATAGGGCATCACTATCACCTCTGTCCCCCCATGGGGCTGGTCTGGGGGTGCCCAGCCCTGGGGTGATGTCCGTGGGCTCCCTCGCTATGGGCAGAGGGGCTGCCTGCTGCACACCCCACAGCCACAGCCTTCTCTCCATCCCCTTTTGGAAGGGTCTGGAGGCTTGGAATCCTCAGACCTGAGGCAGCAGTGATGGGCACTGGGTGCTGGAAATAGGGCATCACTATCACCTCTGTCCCCCCATGGGGCTGGTCTGGGGGTGCCCAGCCCTGGGGTGATGTCCGTGGGCTCCTTCCCTTCCCCATGGGCAGAGGAGCTGATGTCCCACAGCCACATCCTTCTCTCCATCCCCTTTTGGAAGGGTCTGGAGGGTTGGAATCCTCAGGCCTGAGGCAATGGTGATGGGCACTGGGGGGGCTGGAAATAGGGCATCACTATCACCTCTGTCCCCCCATGGGGCTGGTCTGGGGGTGCCCAGCCCTGGGGTGATGTTCGTGGGCTCCCTTCCTTCCCCGTGGGCAGAGGAGCTGATGTCCCACAGCCACATCCTTCTCTCCAGCCCCTTTTGGAAGGGTCTGGAGACTTGGAATCCTCAGACCTGAGGCAACTGTGATGGGCACAGGGGTCTGGGGGGCTGGAAATAGGTCATTGCTGTCACCTCTGTCCCCCCATGGGGCTAGTCTGGGAGTGCCCAGCCCTGGGGTGATGCCCGTGAGCTCCCTCCCTTCCCCATGAGTAGAGAAGATGCCTGCTAGATGTCCCACAGCTCCGCTCCGGACGCTGAGACCCCCCCAAAACTTTCTTGGATGGGGTATCGTGGTGGTGGGGGGGTGGCCAGCAACACCATAGCCACCCGGGGTCTGTGAGAGCCGAGCCGCACAGGGTCCTCGGAGACCTGTAATATCTCCGCAGCTCCCGGCAGGCGTGAATAATTCACCAACCTGCCAAATGCAAGTAACGTTTGTGGCAGCGACGAAGGAGCCGGGGAGGCGAGGGCTGGTTTTTGGGGGGCAGGAGGAGGTGTGGGGAATCGATGGAAACTTAATAAAGGGAGTTGGAGGGGGAGGGGGACGACGGCGGAAATAAGCCAGGCAACTTCTTCTAATAACAACTCGGTGTTAATAATTCAGGAGCACTCATTGGATTATAGCGCAATATCCGAAGTGCGCGTTGCCAGCACAGTGCGGGTGGATAATGTAATCGGAGCTCATTTTGCCTTCCAATAAATTACAGCAGCAAAAGTTTCCTGTTAAAGCAGTTATTTGTATTTCTTTCTTTTTTTTTTTTTCAGAGGCGATTCCCCCTCCCCCTTCCCTGTCAAGCGGTTGCAGCGAGAAAATTAATTAAAACCTAATATTGCCTCTCTTTGTGAAAGCGGCTCTGAGATGAGAAGCCGGAGTTTGTGGTCGCTTCCAACTTCGAGTGTCACAAACCTGCTCCTCCCTACCTTTCACTTCTTTCTTTTAGTACTTTTGCTTCTCCATCTAACCATCTAACCATGGACATGGTTTAGTGTTTGATAGGAATGGTTGGACTTGATGATCCGGTGGGTCTCTTCCAACCTGGTGATTCTATGATTCTATTTTTTTGGTATCCTGCTCCATCTGACCTCATGGGTCCTCTCCAAGCTCATACAAGTGCTGCTGGAAGTAAAAAAGGTCCCTAAAATCCATCCTGTTGTATTGAGCTTGCTGTGCTTGTGTCCCTTGTCCCTCTCTGTCTTCCTCTTAGGAGGAAGTTTTTCACATAAAGGGTCATTGGGCATTGGAACAGGCTGTCGGGAGGGGGTTGAGACCCCTTCCCTGGAGGTGTTTAAGGGATGGGTGGACGAGGTACTGAGGGACATGGGTTAGTGTTTAATGGGAATGGTTGGACTTGATGATCCAGTGGGTCTCTTCCAACCTGGTGATTCTATGATTCTATGATTCTATGATTCTCTGATTCTCGTGTCCTGTTATTGAGGGTTGACAGCTACAGATAGGGTCAAGCAGCAGTTTACTTGTCTTTCAGCTCACACGTGAGGCGAGTTTGCGAGGCCTCAGATGCCTCTTGCTCTTTCCCTTCCAAACCACAATGATGTTTAGCAGCAGACACATCCCTCCAGACCCAGCTAGGGTATTACAGCTTAAATCTTCTTAATATCTTCTCTGTTCCCCTCTTTCTCTTTCCAAAGCCAGGTCATCTTCTTGCACTCTGGTGTCCTCCATCCCCAGCAGGTTCTCAGACCTCTCCCAGTCCTTGCCACTGGACACAGGGCGTTGTGGCTGCTCTCTCCTGTTCCAAGCGGCTCTCTAAGTCCTACCTGGGGTTTGCCTCGAGAAGCGGCCTTCAACCAACAACCCAGCCCCAGCCAGCAGACAACCCCAATGAGAATATAGAATAGAATTATAGAATCATAGAATTATAGAATCATAGAATTATAGAATCATAGAACAACCAGGTTGCAAGAGACGCACCGGATCGTCGAGTCCAACCATTCCCACCAATCTCTAACCCATGTCCCTCAGCACCTCGTCCACCTGCACCTTAAACACCTCCAGGGAAGTCAACCCCCTTTGAGATAGACTCATAGAATCATAGAACAACCAGGTTGGAAGAGACCCATCGGATCATCGAGTCCAACCATGATGAGATGCGTTACCCCTCTCGATTTTATTCTGTTTTCTGCCCCATCTGTTCCTTAGATGGGCTTAAATCAGCCACAACTCACCCTAGGGGTGCTTTTAGCCTCCTGAAATGGTGGTTGGCATTTCATACTCTGCGTAATAGCTGCTGTCAACTCACAGCGACTCTGCACCGGTTGCTGTCGGATCAGGATTCCTCCCTGTCTCCAAGTGCTGCACGGAGAGAGAGAGAGACACAAGAGCTTCCTGCAGGAGGTTGGGGTGAAAAATAAAAAAAATCTCTCCTGTTAACCATTTTTCTAGCTCCCGCTCTTCAGGAAATGATTCATAGTCTAAACTCTGAGTTTTAATATCACTACAAACATGCCTCATCTTTAGAGACCTGACCTCTGAGCAGCCTGTGCTGCAGTCCATCTCCCTCCTCTGTTTTGTTCAGTTTGAGGCATCTCGTGGGACCGAATTCCTTCATCCTCACGCCTGACACCCAGAGCTCTTTTCCAGTTGCTGTATGATCACTTGTGACAGTGGCGCTTTACTGCCTGGGACTCTCTTTCTGGGCACTGAATAAAACGTGTCGTCTAGTGAGCAGCCTCAAGGTTTCTCCCACTGTTTCTGCTTGAAATCTCCTCAGGGTCTGTTTAGTTCTGCTGGTTTTACAGGTGCAGCAGGTGGGTCTTTGCTAGTCCTAAATAGGCAGCAACACGCGGGTTGGATTCTGCCTGCCCATGACAAAACCAGCCAGATTCACTGTGTTTGCAGCCGTTCGCTTTACAGCTTCACGAGGATCAACCTAAGGGAGAGCTAAGAGGGGTGAGCAAGACCCAGAAAGAGAAGCATTCGAACCATACTCTGAACAGGCTGCACCCAGAGCTGAGACCAATGGGATGAGGTTTAACAAGGCCAAATGGTGGGTCCTGCACTTGGGGCACAACAACCCTGAGCAGCTACAGACTAGGAGAAGTCTGGCTGGAAAGTGCCTGGAGGAGAAGGACCTAGGGGGTGTTGGTTGAACAGGAGCCAGCAGGGGCCCAGGTGGCCAAGAAGGCCAATGGCATCTTGGCTTGGATCAGACACAGTGTGACCAGCAGGGCCAGGGAGATTCTTCTCCCTCTGAACTCGGCACTGGTGAGACCAAACCTAGAATCCTGGGGTCAGATCTGGCTCCTCAGCACAAGAAGGATGTTGAGGCTCTGGAGCGAGTCCAGAGAAGAGCAACGAAGCTGGGGAAGGGGCTGGAGAAGAAGAGGAGCGGTTGAGAGAGCTGGGGGTGTTTCTCCTGGAGAAGAGGAGGCTGAGGGGAGACCTCATTGCTCTCTGCAACTCCCTGAAAGGAGGTTGTGGAGAGGAGGGAGCTGGGCTCTTCTCCCAAGGGACAGGACGAGAGGGAATGGCCTCAGGCTCCACCAGGGGAGGTTCAGGCTCAACATAAGGAAAAAAATTTCATGGAAAGGGTGATTGGGCAGTGTCAGAGGCTGCCCAGGGAGGGGGTTGAGTCACCTTCCCTGGAGGGGTTTAAGGGAAGGGTAGATAAGGCAGCTGCAGGGTCTGGGGCAGCCGCTAGAGGGCGCCGAGCGCGCAGGCGGGAGTGGGGGCTCCTCAGGGGGAGGGGGCAGAACAGCCCCTCTCCTGCTCTCTAAACCTTGTGGTTTTCTGCTTGGAAAGTTGTGTCCCTCCTTCTGATTTCAGTCTCAGCGGAGAACCCAGTGCTGAAAGCCTCCTTCCCTTGCTGGGAAAAAAATTTTCCTTATGCCCAGCCTGAACCTCCCCTGGTGGAGCTTGAGGCCATTCCCTCTCGTCCTGTCCCTCGGGAGAAGAGCCCAGAGCTCCCTCCTCTCCACAACCTCCTCTCAGGGAGTTGCAGAGAGCAATGAGGTCTCCCCTCAGCCTCCTCTTCTCCAGGATAAACACCCCCAGCTCTCTCAGCCGCTCCTCTTCTTCTCCAGCCCCTTCCCCAGCTTCGTTGCTCTCCTCTGGTCTCGCTCCAGAGCCTCAACATCCTTCTTGTGCTGAGGGGCCTAGAACCCGATGCAGAGATGTATAAACACCTTTAAATGGTGACCTCATTCTGTACAGGGAATGTGGGTGAGAAGGAGCGAAGTCCATCAGCTGGAGAAGGAGCCTCCACGCATCCTGGAGCAGCTGCGATGCTGTGGGTGCTCTGGGGCTGCTCCTGTCTTTGGGTTTTGCCTTTTTGTCCTGTGCCTGCGTGTGATCCCTGGTCCCAGCGGCTCGGGATCGCGGAGCTGGGCACGTGGTGCTGCGCGGAGATGACCTTTTGCTCTGGAGATGGCAAGAGCTTTGCGCTGGCAGCCGAACAACATGCCCAGAACAAATAGAATCGTTCTGATAATAAATCACCGTCCATAATAAGAAGACATCGTTAATAGTAAGTCATCCAGGGTCCTCCAGAGACCAGCGTACAACTTACTGTAAAAATAGATAGGAAACATGGTGTGATCATTGCAAGCAAGATAACAAATAAAAGAGAAAATGACTTTTATAGGCTTTTAGCTGTTTTTTCCCTTCTTCCAGCTTCCAACCAGTTCTGTTATCAGTCAGGATGGCTGTGATGGCCACAAATCCAGGCTGGATTTTGCAGATGAGAAGCCCTGGATTTGCCTGTTAGCTTGCTAGGGCTCTGCCTTCAAAGAAGCTGCTTAGCAGAAGTCCTTCCTTAATTTTTTTTACCCCCTCTGCTCGCTGTGTGATCCCTTTGCTATCCCAATCGCTCCAAAGGTCCTGGACACAGGGGAGTGCAGCCTGGTTATGATGTACAGGAGCCAACTGAGGCCTTGCCCATACGTCTCAGCTCTCTCTCTCTCTGTCTTCAACCAACAAGATTTGCTGCCTGTCTCTTGTGGTTTTGCTTCATCTCTGCCCAACTGGACTCCAGAACCTGGAGACTAGTGGGGGACAAGTACACGGCGGAAACCATAGCTTTGAAATGAATCTGGAGGCCAGTGACAAGTGGGGTTTCCCACGGCTCAGTGCTGGGTCCAGCCCTGTTCAATGTCTTCATCAACGGCCTGGATGAAGGCATTGAGGGTACCCTTAGCAAGTCTGCAGATGACACAAAGCTGTGTGGAAGTGTGGATCTGCTGGAGGGTAGGGAGGTTCTGCAAAGGGACCTAAACATGCTGGATCCATAGGCAGAGTCCAACGGGATGAGGTTTAACACGGCCAAATGCTGCATCCTGCACTTGGGGCACAACAAGCCTATGCAGAGCTACAGACTGGGAGAAGCCTGGCTGGAAAACTGCCAGGAGGAGAGGGATCTGGGGGTGTTGGTTGACAGTGACTGACCATGAGCCAGCAGTGTGCCCAGGTGGCCAAGAAGGCCAATGGCATCTTGGCTTGGATCAGAAATGGTGTGACCAGCAGGGCCAGGGAGGTGATTCTCCCTCTGGACTCAGCACTGGGGAGGCCGCTCCTTGAATCCTGTGTTCAGTTGTGGGCCCCTCAGCACAAGAAGGATGTTGAGGCTCTGGAGCGAGTCCAGAGAAGAGCAACGAAGCTGGTGAAGGGGCTGGAGAACAGGCCGTATGAGGAGTGTCTGAGAGAGCTGTGGGTGTTTATCCTGGAGAAGAGGAGGCTGAGGGGAGACCTCATTACTCTCTACAAGTACCTGAGAGGAGGTTGTGGAGAGGAGGGAGCTGGGCTCTTCTCCCAAGGGACAGGGGACAGGACAAGAGGGAATGGCCTCAAGCTCCACCAGGGGAGATTTAGGCTAGAGATTAGGAGGAGGTTTTTCATGGAAAGGGTGATTGGGCATTGGAACAGACTGCCCAGGGAGGTGGTTGATTCCCCTTCCCTGGAGATGTTTAAGGGATGGGTGGACGAGGTGCTGAGGGACATGGGTTAGTGTTTGATAGGAATGGTTGGACTCGATGATCCGATGAGTCTCTTCCAACCTGGTGATTCTATGATTCTATGATTCTATGACAAGCACACGGCGAAACCCACAGCTTTGAAATGAATCCATGCTTGTCTCAAGAGCTCAGCAGACCCGGGAATATTTTCACCCAGAAACTGGCTGGCATGAGAAGACTCATGAAAATTCTTCTGTGCGGAGGGAACGTGACACATTTATTTAAGGAAAAATATGCACATCATGTCTTTCACCATCCCCTCAGCTTCCAAGCAGATCTGCCTGGACTCTGCTTGCAGTAGAGGGGAGAGAGGTTAGGGCTGCTCAAACCTTTCTCGGTTTCTCCCCTTGTCTGCCTTTGCCAGGCAAACAATAGCAGATGTTATATAGTCAGTTCAGTTTGCTACTAGTCCCATTATGTTCTATTTATGTTGCACTTTATTGGCTTTTTTTTTTTTTATTTTCCTATTATTGTTTCACTCTGGGGGAGGCGGAGGATATAATATATTCATCTTTATTATACAAAATCTGTGTGAAGCATTTAATAAAATGCTGTTTCCACACAGCTAGGAATATTACTGTTAGCTATTCTTAAGTTAATGCTCCTATTAAAAAATGTTTGATGGCTGCAGTGACTGGAACTTGTGTGGACAAAAAGCGCACACACCACTAAATAAGGCACTTACGGCAATTCAGAGATTTTTTCCCGACGCCTCGTGGAAAACTTCTGCTTAGCCAGATTTCTGCTTACTTAGCATATTTCCAGCATCGCTCTTCCCTGGTTTTATTATTGGTTATATCTCAATGAAAAAAAAGGAGTTTTGCTTTTTCTCCTCAGAACTTCCTCCTGGAGTTGGAAGGGTCAGATCCCTCCCCCTGTCTGCAGGTCTCTTTCCCCTGCTAGAGGTTTGTCAGAGGTAGGTAGGAAGGTGATGGGGGAAAGGTCAACCGTGGGGAACGTGGTCCCGGCTGCTGTCTGAACCAGGACCAGCTTCTGTTAAGTCCACGGTGTTCTCCTGCCCCAAAGCTGTTGGCTCAGTCCCCCAAATCCCTTGCACGACGTAAGCTGGGCTCGCTCTGCTTTTACAGGCATGTGGAGGAGGACAGAGGGACTAGAATCATAGAATCATAGAACAACCAGGTTGGAAGAGACCCATCGGATCATCGAGTCCAACCATTCCTATCAAATGAGTTGCTCATGGAGATGGAACAGGGCATAGGGATGGTTGGACTTGATGATCTGGTGGGTCTCGTCCAACCTGGTGATTCTATGATACTATGATTCTATGATGTGAGACCTATATGTCACAGCACCTGATCACAGAATCATAGAATCATAGAATAACCAGGTTGGAAGAGACCCACCGGATCATCGAGTCCAACCGTTCCCATCAAACACTAACCCATGATGGAGTGTTTGGGAGTGGTTCTTCACGGACCAGGAGCACACGATCTGGTGCTGCTTCTGGGAGTGCTGAGGGAATCATGCGAAACGACAGCGAAAAGTTAACGTTGCTACCATCAGCTGGTAGGAGATGAGCAACGGAGAAGAATTGATCCCTGAAGAAATGAAAAGCTATTATCAGATGAAGGTCTTTCCCTCATCGGTAACTTTCCAGGAAAGACTCGGACATCCACTCCCACGACAACACTGACTCAGAGATCAACATATTTGGTTTTGCCCTAGAGCTCAGTCAAACCCTCAGCCTGACATCACACTTCTCCCTGGGACAAGCAGGGGTCTGACAGGCAGATTTAGATTCACAGGCCTCTCAGAGCCGGAGGTTTGTCTTAGAATCATAGAATCCTAGAACAACCAGGTTGGAAGAGACCCACCGGATCATCGAGTCCAACCATTCACATCAAACACTAACCCACGTCCCTCAGCGCCTCATCCACCCATCCCTTAAACCCCTCCAGGGTGTTTAAACACCTCCTTCTTTGAGGAGCAAGGGAGCAGCTCAGTGATGCGACCACTACATGATCGCAAGAGGGTTAATCGTAGAATCATAGAATGACCAGGTTGGAAGAGACCCTCTGGACCATGGAGTCCACCATCAGCACTGATCTATCCTGTCACCACATATTAGAGGCTGAGGAAGGCCATGTAGGATCTAATAAAGACCTGCTCAGCCCCTTATCGTGGCCTCACCATTGGCTGATGATGGATTCAGCGAAAGACTCAGTTGTATAGTACATCACGATCGCTATAGAATCACGTTATATTATTATAATTAAAGCATTAACAAGTATATGACATACATTTGACAGGAACGGTTGGACTCGATGATCCGGTGGGTCTCTTCCAACCTGGTTGTTCTATGATTCTATGATTCTATGACTCAATGATCCGGTGGGTCTCTTCCAACCTGGTGATTCTATGATTCTATGATTCTATGATTCCATGATTCTATGATTCTATGACTTCTCTGGGATACTTTCCCCCAGGAGTTCGTGGTCCAGCTTAGTCCTGAGCCAGACACTTTGTGTTTTACGGCTCCAGATAGATTGCTCTTCCCCGAACGTGTCTAACCGCTTGTTCAACCCATATAATATTTTGACATCCCTGATCTGTCCCGGGGCAATGAGCTTCACGGCTAATCTTCAAGCTATGCCGATAAGACCCTCCTTGCATTTGTTACCAAGCTGCCACCTGATAACTCCCCATCCGCCCGCGCTTGTTCGGGAAGAGGCAGCGCACAGTTAATCCCTTGCTCACCCACTCCTCAGCCAGACATCCGCAGCCCTCGGAAAAAAGCCTTTCAGCCTGGAAACACAGAGCCGAGCGTGGATGAAGGGGATTTATTTGGGGCTGGGAAGCCAATGGATGAGACCAAAGAAAAGCAAGAGGGAAGAAGGATATTAATGGGGTGTTGGGAAGTGGGGAGATCTGGGGTGTTCCTGGTTGGGAAAACGTGAGCATAAAAGAATCAGAGAATCACCAGGTTGGACAAGACCCACTGGATCATCAAGTCCAACCATTCCTATAAAAATGAAACGTCCAATTAATCCGGATGATGATGGAACATACAACAGAGCTTTGGGTCCTGCTATGAAGTTGTTGTGCCTTGGGAATGATCGTAGCTGTAGCAGAAGTGGAAGGACGAGTGTCCTCAAGCTTCTCAAGGCTTTTCTTGGCCTCTCTCCGGCTGTAGCATCGTGACAGTCAGACAGGGAGAGGAGCAGGGGGAGGAGGCGTCTGCTGTCAGAGCAGTCACTTCATGACATTGCATTCCCCAGACAAGAGCACCTGCGAGACGGAGTGAGCTCCACAAAGTGGAATTGTTTCATAAAAGCATCGTAAACATCTGCCGAGAGGTACCCGGGAACGTGACTACGAGAGGGAATGAGGAGGTGCAGGAAGGAAGGAGAGCAGGTCCTTGAAAGAGGTTAAAACAGGTTAAACCCAGCACTGTGAGGGTGATGTAAAAGCCTCGATGGCACCATGAGGGGCACCAACCCTGCCAGGAAGCCTCTAGAGAGTTTTCCTGGGGCTTGCGCTGTATGATAGGAGTGAGGAAAGAGCCAGATTTGCTAGAAATATTTCATTTTAATTGCAGAAGGCTGCCTGCTGTCACCCTGCCAGCTCACTGGGATGCTTTTCTGTTTCAGTCCTATACAGGCAACTTTTGGATGGGCAAACGGTGCCAGTGACGGGCAGGACCAAAATATCCTTGATGCAGATGTCTCTGTCTAAATAGTCCTCTAGGACTCAGGTCCTAAGGCTGCCTGTTGCCCTCCTGGGTGGACTCTTTGTCTCAACCAGTCTAATTTATTACTATAAAGTTATTCTCCCTCTGTATTCAGCACTGGTGAGGTTGCTCCTTGAATCCTGTGTTCAGTTGTGGGCCCCTCAGCACAAGAAGGATGTTGAGGCTCTGGAGTGAGTCCAGAGAAGAGCAACAAAGCTGGTGAAGGGGCTGGAGAAGAAGAGGAGTGTCTGAGAGAGCTGTGGGTGTTTATCCTGGAGAAGAGGAGGCTGAGGGGAGACCTCATTACTCTCCACAACTCCCTGAAAGGAGGTTGTAGAGAGGAGGGAGCTGGGCTCTTCTGCCAAGGGACAGGGGACAGGACAAGAGGGAATGGCCTCAAGCTCCACCAGGGGAGATTTAGGCTGGAGATTAGGAGGAAGCTTTTCACAGAAAGGGTCATTGGGCATTGGAATAGGCTGCCCAGGGAGGTGGTTGATTCCCCTTCCCTGGAGGTGTTTAAGGGATGGGTGGATGAGGTCCTGAGGGACATCGGTTAGTGTTTGATAGGAATGTTTGGACTTGATGATCCGATGAGTCTCTTCCAACCTGGTGATTCTATGAAAAATCTGTATTTCAAGTGCCTCTTGTTGCCAGAGGGGACATCCTTCTTGTGGTGAGGGCCCAGAACTGACCCCAGGTTTCAAGGAGCAGTCTCACCAGTGCTGCTCACTTGTGGAAGGGCTGCAGTGCCATGCTCTGCCGTCAGCCTCGGTGTGTTTTTAATGCTGTTTCCCTGGTTTCCCATGGCAGCAGCCCACGTTTGCCTGTGCAGAGCCTTCCCCTGGATTGCTGGCAGCCGCGCTTCCAAGCCCAGCTTGCGTTTTTCCCCAGGGTGGCGGGATTGATTGGCTCCAGCCGGAATGGGCATGGCTCTCCGCTGCTTGGACCGAGATGCAACCATCTGTTACACCTCTAGTTAAAAGTACATAAAGTTGAGCATTTGCGTGTAGACAATTCCACCCCTGATACGCTTTCCACCGCACATCCCTCTCGCACTTTGGCAGGAGCTGGCACTGCCATGGCCCCAGTACAGGCAAAACCGGCACTTCAGCTCTGCTGGAACCGAGCGGCGTGGAGGTGGCAGGGGTATAAATCAGCTTTCCCTTCCTTCGCTGCAGCCAGTCGCTGTTGATTTTGCAGTACGCTCTGCTCCAGGCTTGCCCCTGCTTGGGACCGATCCTGCTGCCCCCTCCCCACTGGGCTGGAGCCCTCCCAGGCTGTCTCACTTTGCTGTGGAAAAGCCACGTCGCTGCATCTCAGTTGGATGAGTGAGGGCACAGAGGATAAAAAGGTAGTCGAGACGGGGGAAGACGGGGCCAGCTCGTGAGGTAGCCTGGAGCGTGGGAGAGCGGAGACGAGCGTGGCAGATGCATCGGCCCCATAGCCCTGCACCTGCCCTGCTCGACATAATTGGGCATTGGAATAGGCTGCCCAGGGAGGTGGTTGAGTCACCTTCCCTGGAGGTGTTTAAGGCACAGGTGGATGTGGTCTTGAGGGACTTGGGTTAGTGTTTGATAGGAATGGTTGGACTAGATGATCCGATTGGTCCCTTCCAACCTGGTTGTTCTATGATTCTCTGATTCTCTGATTCTCTGATTCTATGACAGGTGCTGCCAGCCTGGCCTCACACTGCATGGTCACAGTGTAAATGTCCCCATGGAGCAGTGCTGGGAGGGGAAAGGCAGCAAAGTGGAGTGGGAAGGCGGCTGAGCCACCCGCTCCCTCTAAAAGTGTTGAGCGCAGCGAGACTGTGTCAGCACTACAGGGAGATTTCCATGGGCAAATTAATTCTGGCTTCTCCACTGCTGCTTCCCGGTTCCTTCTCTTTCTCAGCATCATGATTCGATAGGAATGGTTGGACTCGATGATCCGGTGGGTCTCTTCCAACCTGGTGATTCTATGATTCTATGATTTCCCTTCCCTGAGAGCTTCAGATCGACACCGCTGGGGGAGGCAGTTGTTTACCATGCTGCACCCAGCAGAAGATGCTTTTCATCTGCCTATCCTGCTCCCAACTCCTTGGGGTGTTTTTCCACGTCCACCACCAGAGTCTATGCTCAGAGATCCACAGAATCACAGAATCACAGAACAACCAGGTTGGAAGGGACCCATCGGATCATCGAGTCCAACCATTCCTATCAAACACTAACCCATGTCCCTCAGGACCTCGTCCACCCGTCCCTTAAACACCTCCAGGGAAGATGAATCAACCACCTCCCTGGGCAGCCTATTCCAGTGCCCAATGACCCTTTCCATGAAAAACTTCCTCCTAATCTCCAGTCTAAATCTCCCCTGGTGGAGCTTGAGGCCATTCCCTCTCGCCCTGTCCCTTGGGAGAAGAGCCCAGCTCCCTCCTCTCCACAACCTCCTTTCAGGGAGTTGTAGAGAGCGATGAGGTCTCCTCTCAGCCTCCTCTTCTTCAGGATAACCCACCCCCTAGCTCTCTCAGCTGCTCCTCATAGGACCATCTTCGTGGCTCATTCACAGATGCATCTAGTAGCTTCCTACTGAGGCTCTGAATGGGCACAGCATCCAGATTATGTTTGTTTGACACTGATGCGCATGGGAGCTTCAGTGCCTGCAGACTGGGGGTAGGTGTGCAGCTCAGCGATGGTTGTTGCTCATCCTGAGGCACCAGGTACCCCAAATCAGTCCCTGTCATTCCTGTCATCACCTTCCCTGGAGGTGTTTAAGGGACGGGTGGATGAGGTCCTGAGGGACATGGGTTAGTGTTTGATAGAAATGGTTAGACTCAATGATCTGCTGGATCTCTTCCAACCTGGTTGTTCTATGATTCTTGGTTGCTCCCCAAGAAGTCTTCATGCACAAGGCACAGAGGAGAAATGAAGACGCAGGGTGGGATGTGACCCTGGCAGGACCAGCAAGCAGCTCAGAAGCAAGGAAAGGAATAACTTTCCTTCAGCCCATCTATACCATTTGCTTGGCTGCTTATGTTCACCAGACTGGCTGAAGTGTTTGCATGAGGCAGAGACTTAGGGCAGAAAGGACACAAATTTCCCAGCCTGTCGAGGGTCACAGGTGGGCAGCATCGTGTGACAAGGACCATCCCCCAGGAGGGATGATGTGCCAGGTCCTTGACCTGGGAGGAATTGTTTGTGCTGGCAGGGTTCTCTGGCCACTTGACTGCTGCGGAGGGAGTTGACAGCCCAATCCAGTGCCGGGCTGGAGGGGCTCCTTTCATCATGTCTTTCTGGTGGGCCCACACGATACCCACAAGGTCCATACGACACTTATGATGCTCTCATGATATTTATGATGCTCTCATGAGACTTACAATGCTCTCATGATACTTGTGAAGCTCACATGATACTTATGAGGTCCACAGATGATCTTGTTCTGCAGCATGAGGAGATGGAAACTTCCTGAGGAGGATGCTGGAGCAGATCCTCTCCCTGGGCTGACTGCTCCCAGGGCACGATGTGGTCCAGGCTGGATGGGCTCCTTTCATCATGTCTTTCTGGAGGTCCCACAAGATACCCGTGAGGTCCATAAGATACTTACGATGCTCTCATGATATTTACGATGCTCTCATGATACTTGTGAGGCTCATGTGATACTTATGATGCTCTCATGATATTTACAATGCTCTCATGATACTTGTGAGGCTCATGTGATACTTATGATGCTCTCATGATACTTATGATGCCCTCATGATATTTATGATGCTCTCACGATACTTATGATGCCCTCATGATATTTATGATGCTCTCATGATACTTATGATGCCCTCATGATATTTATGATGCTCTCATGATACTTATGATGCTCTCACGATATTTACGATGCCCTCACGGTATTTATGATGCCCTCACGATACTTATGGTGCTCTCATGATACTTATGATGCTCTCATGATACTTACGATGCTCTCATGATACTTGTGAGGTTCACATGATACTTATGAGATCCACAGATCTTCTTGCTCCACAGCATGAGGAGATGGAAACTTCCCGAGGAGGGTGCTGGAGCAGATCCCCTCCCTGGGCTGACGGCTCCCAGGTCCCAGCTGGGCCTCCTGTGTCAAGATCTACGCACACCAGCAGGTTACGACACACACCAGAGCCTCCCCCTCTTCGAGGGAGTGAGGTGGTGCCTCATATCATCACCTACCTCACAGCAGGACTATTCTAGGAGTCTGCTGGCGACCCAGGATGATGGAGAGAGGATCTGTGAAGGGGTAAAGGGAGCAGCAGGGAGAGGAGAAAAAGACCCCCCAAAAGACACAGAGTGGAAATAACCAGAGCAGGTGGCACCAAAAAGGGAGAGGAGCAGAGGGGAGAGGATGAAAGAGAAGATCAAGGTCCTGCTGTCAGTCAGCCCTTCCAAGGCTGCGTGTAAAAGGATCTCAGAAGGATCAGAGGCAAAGGTCCTGCCAGCCCATAGTCTGGACAAAGGAGATGATGACAAGCAGCTATTTTAGCCGGTGGCCTGCAGCCACCTTGCCTGGGGCGGTGCTCTCCTCAGGTCTAAGCTGAGCAAATTTTGGCCTTGGATGGGGAGTTGGGTGGGAAATCCAGAGCGACAGCACCAAGAGCTGGTCCCCAAGGGGCACCGTGAGTTAGCTGTGTGCCCAGACCCGGGATGGCAGGGCACTGCCTCCTCTGCTGGGGTCAAAAACAAGGTTTTTGGCACAGCTTTATTGCTGGAGACATCTCTGGCTGATTTTATGAAGATGGGAACATGAGCTGCAGTGTCATGTCCCAGCATGGGGGTCCCAGCAGGCAGCTGGGGGGGACGCTCCAGGAGCCACAGTCTCCAGGCACCTTCCCCTCTCCCATCGATGAACGGGACTTAAATTCTGGTTTCTGAAGAGCCTCCTCTCCCTATTTGATAAACCAGAAAATGAATGGGGTGTGTGGTTTTGCTGAGACGCAGAACTCACACCTGCTTACGAGGTGCCTTGGGAACCAGTAGAGAGAAAAGATGCTCTTCTATACATATTAATTTTCTTTCTTCTTGCATTATTTTTGCGATGCAGCAAGGGCTGCTTGGGAGCCAGGCACCCTGGGAGCTGCTGGGGTGCCCTGTTGTTCTACACAGCCACGAGCTGCTGCGAAAACCAACCAGCAAATACCCCAAATCTCCTAAAATCTCTCACTGTTGTCTTCAAGGGACTGCGGGAAGACACTGCATCTGCTCAAAGGATGCAGGGCTCCATCCACACAGCACCTGCTTTACTTAAAGCCTAAGCAGAAGCTCCTTGAAAGCCTCAGAGGTTTAAGCACATGCTTGGAGCGGAGCCTGGCTGTCAGCATGCTCGTTGAATTGGGACGGAGTCCGTTACATCAGCATTAAAACTGCTTTGCAAACGTGGCTGCTTTAAATTCGTCCCTCAAATTCACATGTAGGCACCTTTCGGGGCGTCCCGGTGCCCAAGGCACTGCTGCTGGGTCGCGGGACACTGCCATTTATAGAAGTGGGATCCGAAGCAGTGCCAGGCAGGCATGGAGCAAACCCAAGAACCTCGCACATTATTTGAATTGAGACATCATTGACGCGGAGAGAGAGGAAAAAAAAAAAATCCCACTCAAGGCTCCTAAATCCACCAAGCTTTAAAATGCCCGGAGGAAACGGCCAAGGGAATTACGCTCGGGATGAACTTGGCCCTGCTGCTCCTCCATGGTGGTAAATGGTGTTAATTCCAACTGGAGGTCAGTGGCAAGTGGGGTTCCCAAGGGCTCAGTGCTGGGTCCAGCCCTATTCAATGTCTTCATCAATGACCTGGATGAAGGCATCGAGTGTTCCCTTAGCAAGTTTGCAGATGACACTAAGCTGTGTGGAAGTGTGGATCTGCTGGAGGGTTGGGAGGCTCTGCAAAGGGACCTAAGCAGGCTGGATCCATGGGCTGAGTCCAATGGGATGAGGTTTAACATGGCCAAATGCCGGGTCCTGCACTTGGGGCACAACAACCCTATGCAGAGCTACAGACTGGGAGAAGTCTGGCTGGAAAACTGCCAGGAGGAGAGGGACCTGGGGGGGTTGGTCGACAGCGACTGAACATGAGCCAGCAGTGTGCCCAGGTGGCCAAGAAGGCCAATGGCATCCTGGCTTGGATCAGAAATGGTGTGACCAGCAGGGCCAGGGAGGTGATTCTCCCTCTGGACTCAGCACTGGTGAGGCTGCTCCTTGAATACTGTGTTCAGTTGTGGGCCCCTCAGCACAAGAAGGATGTTGAGGCTCTGGAGCGAGTCCAGAGAAGAGCCACGGAGCTGGGGAAGGGGCTGGAGAACAGGCCTTATGAGGAGTGGCTGAGAGAGCTGTGGGGGTTTATCCTGGAGAAGAGGAGGCTGAGAGGAGACCTCATTACTCTCTACAACTACCTGAGAGGAGGTTGTAGAGAGGAGGGAGCTGGGCTCTTCTCCCAATGGACAGGGGACAGGACAAGAGGGAATGGCCTCAAGCTCCACTAGGGGAGATTTAGGCTTGAGATTAGGAGGAAGTTTTTCACACAGAGGGTCATTGGGCATTGGAATAGTCTGCCCAGGGAGGTGGTTGATTCACCTTCCCTGGAGGTGTTTAAGGGACAGGTAGATGAGGTCCTGAGGGACATGGTTTAGTGTTTGATAGGAATAGTTGGACTCGATGATCCGGTGGGTCTCTTCCAACCTGGTTGTTCTATGATTCTATGATTCCAGCAGCGATCCCTCAGGCGATGTTGAGTCTAGCATCTCCTCCGGCATTTTTATCCTATTTCATTCATTCTATTTATTCCTGATCCTGTTAACTTTATCCTATTGATTCAAATGCATTTTCGTACTCCCTTATGGTCCCTTTTGCATCACTCTCAGCTTTTAGGCAAACAGGATGGGCTCTTTCTACCCCGGGAAAAACAACAGTGATTCCAGGAGCAGGCTTCTTCCCAACTCCCCTCCCAGGTCAAGGAGACGGAAGTTTATTTATTTATCTTAGTTAGACAAATAGCTTCCTTTTCACACAAAAGAGGATGTGCTTCTGAACACACGCACAAAAGGTCAAAGGGTTTTAACCATGCAACGGGCAAAATCTGAGACTGTTGAAGTGAGGTTGGGGTAGTTCAGAGCATCTCTGTGATTGCAGCCGTCCCTAAAGGCTGAAAAAATACTGATGGATGTCCCTCAGCACTCGTCCCTTAAACCCTTCCAGGGAAGGTGAATCAACTCCCTCCCTGGGCATGGTGTAAATTTTGGGGCTGTCCTGGGTAGGGACAGGAGTTGGACTCAATGATCCTTGTGGGTCCCTTCCAACCCAGGTCATTCTGTCATTCTGTGTGAAATGAAGGTTTCAGAATCATAGAATCATAGAACAACCAGGTTGGAAGAGACCCACCGAATCATCAAGTCCAATCAGGATCTGGACTAGACATCCAGATTCCTCACCAGCTGTCTCTGGTTGAACTACAGTTCACCAGAACACCTCGAATCCTGTGTTCAGTTGTGGGCCCCTCAGCACAAGAAGGATGTTGAGGCTCTGGAGTGAGTCCAGAGAAGAGCAACGAAGCTGGTGAAGGGGCTGGAGAAGAAGAGGAGTGACTGAGAGAGCTGGGGGTGTTTATCCTGGAGAAGAGGAGGCCGAGGGGAGACTTCATTGCTCTCTGCAACTCCCTGAGAGGAGGTTGTGGAGAGGAGAGAGCTGGACTCTTCTCCCAAGTGACAGGACGAGAGGGAATGACTCTCATCACCACCAATTTTCCCCTTCAAATATAATTCACAGGAGTTCAGAACTCCCGTGGTTGCCAGATTGTCTCTCTGGCTGCAGCCCTTTGAGCTGAAGACCTGTTCTCGTGGCACGTACGTCCCAACTGGAAGAGGAATAAAGACCTCGCTGTAAATAAATACGAAACTCCAAACAGCACGCACGGCACCTCGTTCAAAGCGTTCGGCTTGTTTGAAATCAGCAGCCCCATAAAATCTGAACGAGTTCAGAAACTCTGGGAGTCACGGAGTCTCTCTCCATGAAGGGTCTGGCTCGGTGGATGCCCCTCACTGGGGTATCAGGGCTCGTTCCTTCAGCTCCACCACTCTCCAGCTTGTAAGTCGGGGCTCCATGTAAATCAGAGCCTTCGCCCTTCGCCGTGGCTCTCGGCGTTGGGGTCGGGGGGTCATGAGCTCCCCTCTCAAAATAATCCCGGACACTCAGGAAGTGTTTCCCATTTGATGAATTAGGTGTATAAAATCCGTGAAGGGCTCACGAACGGACAGACCTTTTCCTTTCTTCATGGGGATAATATTTCATGATTTGGGGAGGAAAGAGCGCAGGGGGAGGGGGGGAAATAATTAGTAATTTGTGATTAACTCTTTTCACGGGTATTTTGTTTCTTTGTTCCCTAATGCCGCCTGGAGCCGTCTGAAAAAAAAAAAAATGACTTAATGACAACAACCAAACTAATCGCTCTTTGTAACTAATGGCAGTGTCAGAACTTGGAAATCAAACCAAAGCGTCTCGGAAGAAGCTGCAAGGGAGAGGCTGAGCGCAGGAGAGGGGGTGGAGAGGAATTCCCTCCTCAAGATCAGACGGATGCTCAGAAAGGGCCCCGAGATCTGCAGTGCAAGGAAAGACAGAAAACTTCCCATGTGAGCCGAGGGCTGATCTCTCCGACCCATTTTGATAGGAATGGCTGGACTCGATGAGCCTGTGGGTCTCTTCCAACCTGGTTGTTCTATGTTTCTATGATTCTATGATTCTGTGATTCTATGATTCTATGATTAGGCTGCAAGTGACGTACCCCACGTCCCCTCTCCATGGGCAGAAGGTTTTGCTAAGCTGTGCTTGGAGGACCAGAGTCCTCCAAGATCTCCACCTCAACTCTTTGCCTGATACAGAATCATTTAGGTTGGGAAAGACCTTGAGATCATAGAATCACAGAATCATAGAAAAACCAGGTTGGAAGAGACCCATCGGATCATCGCGTCCAACTATTCCCACCAATCTCTAACCCATGACCCTCAGCTCCTCGTCCACCTGTCCCTTACACCCCTCCAGGGAAGGTGACTCAACCCCCTCCCTGGGCAGCCTCTGCCACTGCCCAATGACCTTTCTGTGAAGATTTTTTTCCTGATATCCAGGTTAAACCTCACCTGGTGCTGCTTGAGGCCATTTTATTTCATCATATTGCTTGTAACTTGGGAGAAGAGTCCAACACCAGTGGATAAACGGATCCTCTGAGTTTTGACTTTGGGCTCAGGAGGGATTTCCAGCAAGAATGGGAAGGGTTTGGTGGAGCTCCAGTGCTACCTCCCAAGAGGAGTTGTCTTCATAAATGGCTCAGAGACCTCTTCCCATGTAGATGTGGTGCATGAATCAAAGATAAAGCAACACTCTTTGCGTCTGGCTCTCCTGAGTTTAGCTTTTCTGCAGGGTCAGGGAGTCTCTGGCTGTCAGAAGGTGAGAAGTGAGGAATCGGAATCATAGAATCATAGAACAACCAGTCTGGAAGAGACCCACAGCATCATCGAGTCCAACCACTCCCATCAAACACTAACCCATGTCCCTCAGCACCTCGTCAGGAGTGAGAGTGGTGGGAAGCATGAAGGGATGGAGCCCAGGATGAGGTCTCATTGGAGTTATGAAGGTCACCAACAAGCAGTGAGTACAAACGAGGCTATCGGCGACCAACTCGGATCCAAGGTCTTGTGGTCTCTAACTGGGTCGCAAACGAAATCGAACTCCAGCTTGAAAACCTTTTGGAGCTATGATTTAGAAAGGTAAATCCATTCTGGTATCTGATTATGACACTGACATTAAAAGCGCTGGGAACCTCTAGTCGATGGAGGTTAATTTATTTAGGCTGTAAAACAGGAATTAATTTGAAAGGCGCTGTGGTGGAGCAGCAGCTGAGGCTCCAGCCGTCCCCTGAGTGGTGTTGGCAGGGTGACAGGGATGCGTTGGCCAAGCAGAAGGTGGAGACCACAGCTCTATCGACTGAGAACATCCCTGTCTGTCTGTCCTCTCTCCCAGCCCTGTGCCAAGGGCAGGCTGAGAAAGTCTTGTTACAGAAAGGAGAGAGGTTGAGTCTGAGATGAGGGTTATTTCTGATTTGCAGTGAAGATCATAGAGTCATAGAATCATAGAACAACCAGATTGGAAGAGACCCACCAGATCATCTAGTCCAACCATTCCCATCAAACACTAACCCATGTCCCTTAGCACCTCGTCCACTCATCCCTTAAACACCTCCAGGGAAGGTGACTCAACCTCCTCTCTGGGCAGCCTCTGACAGTGCCCAATGACCCTTTCCATGAAGATTTTTTCCTAATGTCCATCCTGACCCTCCTCTGGTGGAGCCTGAGGCCATTCCCTCTTGTCCTGTCCCTTGGGAGAAGAGCCCAACTCCCTCCTCTCCACAACCTCCTTTCAGGGAGTTGGAGAGAGCAATGAGGTCTCCCCTCAGCCTCCTCTTCTCCAGGATAAACACCCCCAGCTCTCTCAGACGCTCCTCTTCTTCTCCAGCCCCTTCCCCAGCTCTGTTGCTCTTCTCTGGACTCGCTCCAAAGCCTCAACATCCTTCTTGTGCTGAAGGGCCCACAACTGAACACAGGATTCAAGGAGTGAAAGATTGTCCCTAGATGGGCACATCAGGCCCCTGAATTACGGTCGGACCAGAGTCCAGTTTCCTACCATCCTTTCCATGAATCCTCCTTGCTCCAAGCACACAGACAGGGAGGCTTGGTCCTCCAGAAAGTGCCTATTGTGCCCACTCTGGAGACCACTCGGGTCCATGAGCTCAAAAACCATCATGTTTGGAGAGGTCTGGACACAAAGGGTCAGAGCAAGCAGCTCTGATGCTGAGCAGCAAAACTCAGCTCCTGGCTTCTTCCTAGGGGATTGTTGAAAAAAGGTCTCCTTATGCTGTCAGTTTTGTTTTCCATGGTTATTGTTTAAAATGCAGAGATGATGAGGTCAAACTTTCCCAGCCAATATTTTTCCTAATGAAAAATGTAGTAGGGTACGAGCCAGTGATTGAATCTATATGTTGAGTGTTCCACACTACACTGATTTCCACAGACAGAACTTCAATAAATCTTGTTTTCTGAGAAGTTATATGAGGCTGATGCTCTATTTTTGCCAGTTTAAGATCACTTCTCCCCACTGCTGTGCTCTGCCCAAGTGGAACTTTCCTCCAGCTGAGCTGAGTCTTCGTCACGACAACACAACAGATCCTCACGGCTGCAGCACAAGGAGGGAAGGGGTAGAAAGGGGTCACCAAAGTCCCTTTGGGGTCACTCCACGGGGCTACGTGGTTGTGAGGTCTCTTTTCCAAAGATGCCACAGACTTTTCTGAGATCCAACAGCAGCAGATCCAAAAAAAAAAGAAGGTAAAAATCCACAAAACCCCCAGAAAAGCCCCTTTGAAGTGATAGGATGGCCTGAGCCATGACATTCTACACTGTGATTCTATCAAGTGGAATCATAGAATCATAGAATCATAGAATCACCAGGTTGGAAGAGACCCATCGGATCATCGAGTCCAACCATTCCTATCAAACACTAACCCATGTCCCTCAGCACCTCATCCACCCGTCCCTTAAACATCTCCAGGGAAGGGGAATCAACCACCTCCCTGGGCAGCCTATTCCAATGCCCAATGACCCTCTGTGTGAAAAACTTCCTCCTAATCTCTGGCCTAAATCTCTCCTGGCAGAGCTTGAGGCCATTCCCTCTTGTCCTGTCCCCTGTCCCTTGGGAGAAGAGCCCAGCTCCCTCCTCTCTACAACCTCCTTTCAGGGAGTTGTAGAGAGTAATGAGGTCTCCCCTCAGCCTCCTCTTCTCCAGGATAAACACCCACAGCTCTCTCAGCCATTCCTTTTCTTCTCTAGCCCCTTCACCAGCCTCGTTGCTCTTCTCTGGACTCTCTCCAGAGCCTCAACATCCTTCTTGAGGTGAGGGGCCCACAACTGAACACAGGATTCAAGGAGCGGCCTCACCAGTGCTGAGTCCAGAGGGAGAAGAACCTCCCTGGCCCTACTGGTCATACCATTTCTGATCCAAGCCAGGATGCCATTGGCCTTCTTGGCCACCTGGGCCACTACTGGCTCGTGTTCAGTCACTGCCAACCAGCACCCTCAGGTCCCTCTCCTCCTGGCAGTTTTCCAGCCAGACTTCTCCCAGTCTGTAGCTCTACAAGCGCATGGGAGGCCCATCCCTGAGCTATATTTCATAGAACCATAGAACCACCATGTTGGAAGAGACCCACCGGATCATCGAGTCCAACCATTCCCATCAATCCCTAACCCACGTCCCTAGGGACAAGGTTGCTGAGGGACACGTAGCTTTGTCCTTTTACCATGCACATTCCTTCCTACCATGACCTCAGCCAGAGTCCTGCTGCACTGGGTGTGATGCGACAGCATCTCTGCCACCCGGTAGGTGCCTGCAAACTCCCTTTAAATGCTAATGGTGTTGTTGGATGGATGGGAAAGTCCTTCAGCATCCTCTCTCCGTCGCAGTCGAGGAGCTTTCCCCTGATTTCCAGCCCATTTCGGTGACGCTCGTCGGGCGAGCAGCCTACTCCCCGTATCGACTGCTCTGCTATCGAACGCCTCCCCCAGCTCGGTGGGTTCAGTGACAGCCCCTGCACAACAGTATTTCACAGCCTTTCCACAGGATCGATACGACATTTCCATTTGTCATTAAATATGTCTTCTTTACTTTGCGCCGCATAAATCAACCTTTCAAAGGCGCCTCCTGGAGTGACGAGTTGCTCTTGGAGACCACTGACCCAAACGGGGGGTTTTCTTTGTGGCTGCAGCCTTCCCCACACTCTGCCGGATTAAACGGTGTAAACTCTATACAGAAGCACAGAAATTTCGTACCTCTTGCAGGTGTTGGGAGAGGTTTAGCCTCTGTGCTGCTCCTGCACTCTCTGCTGAGCTGCTCGACGCAGGAGGTGACAGGTTGGCATAGCCTGTGTTCGCTCCAGGGGTTGGGAAGGTAACGAGATCGCTGCCCCCGGGGCTGGGCTGGATTTTGTAGCCTTAGACTGATCCCAAACCCTCTCGGTGTGAGCAAGGTCAGGTGGAAAGGCACTGGACTCCATCCAGCCCCCGAAGTGCTGTCGGTCCACACAGGGCAAGGACTCCCAGCAGGGCAGGGAGAGGGCAATCCCTTATTCTGGAGATGGACCAGGAGCTGTGCAGGTGGTTACCTCACCAGATAAGCAAAATTCTTGCTCCAGCCCTCCCCCAGAGGCTGGAAACACAGGCCCTTTCTCACCTCCCCTGTTAGGTGTGATCCTTGGAGAAGGAGCTCTTTGCTTGTGTAGTAGATGTCAACGTGTGAGCTTCTCCTCCAGACATCAATGTCCAACCCTACATCTGCCTACACAGCTCATAGAATCATAGAATCAGAGAACAACCAGGTTGGAAGAGACCCACCGGATCATCAAGTCCAACCATTCCTATCAAACACTAACCCATGTCACTCAGCACCTCGTCTACCCGTCCCTTAAACACCTCCAGGGAAGGTGACTCAACCCCCTCCCTGGGAAGCCTGTTCCCGTGCCCAGTGACCCTTTCTGAGAAAAATCTTTTCCTAGTGTGCAGCCTGACCCTCCCCTGGTGGAGCTTGAGGCCATTCCCTCACGTCCTGTCCCTTGGGAGAAGAGCCCAGCTCCCTCCTCTCCACAACCTCCTTTCAGGGAGTTGCAGAGAGCAATGAGGTCTCCCCTCAGCCTCCTCTTCTCCAGGATAAACACCCACAGCTCTCTCAGATGCTCCTTACTTCTCCAGCCCCTTCCCCAGCTTCGTTGCTCTTCTCTGGACTAGCTCCAGAGCCTCAACATCCTTCTTGTGCTGAGGGGCCCACAACTGAACACAGGATTCAAGGAGCAGCCTCACCAGTGCCGAGTCCAGAGGGAGAAGAACCTCCCTGGCCCTGCTGGTCACACCATGTCTGATCCAAGCCAAGATACCATTGGCCTTCTTGGCCATCTGGACCACTGTTGCCTCATGTTCAGTCGCTGTCATCCAAATGACTTCCACAGTGATGGGAGAGCATGGGCTTGCTCTCCTGAGAGAGTGGGGATGGATAAATAGCATCCCACCCTTCCCTTGGTGACACTCGGACCTCGCTCATCAGATGAAAGGCTGCAGGATGCGTAGGATCCATAGGATGCCTGAGCAGAAAGGTGTGTTCAGCTCTCCCTGCAGCCAGATCCAGTCCTTGGCAGCAGTGGAGACAAAGGGAAAGGACTCGATGGGTGCGCACAAAGCTGCCTCTGCAACACGCTCCCCTCTCCCCTGCGAGGAGCGGGCGCTGACCCGCGCCGTCCCCACACTCTGGCTCTCTGTCAGCCGGCTCCCTGGTCCCCACCGTACACACACACACACACACACACATTTTAGCACTGTCTGCAAAGCAGTTTGGGAATCGATATTGCAATTGTGTTGTAAGTGAATTAGTTATAGATCAGCTTGGGGTTGGATTAGCTTATAGATCAGCAGGCTGGCAGGTCGCAGGGAAGGGGCACGGGAGGCGGACACGCACACACTCACATCCCCCAGCAAGAAGAGAAGAGGAGAAAAGGAGGCTGAGAGGAGACCTTATTGCTCTCTACAACTCCCTGAAAGGAGGTTGTGGAGAGGAGGGAGCTGGGCTCTTCTCCCAAGGGACAGGGGACAGGACAAGAGGGAATGGCCTCAAGCTCCACCAGGGGAGATTTAGGCTGGAGATTAGGAGGAAGTTTTTCATGGAAAGGGTCATTGGGCATTGGAACAGGCTGCCCAGGGAGGTGGTTGATTCCCCTTCCCTGGAGGTGTTTAAGGCACAGGTAGATGAGGTGTTGAGGGACATGGTTTAGTGTTTGATGGGAATGGTTGGACTCGATGATCCGGTGGGTCTCTTCCAATCTGGTTGTTCTATGATTCTATGATTCTATGAAACAAACCGCTCTTTTCTGGTTTCTATCTGCAGACTCTGGGATGTGGCCCTTTGAGTGACCTTAGGTGAAAGAAGCAACCCCATATAGGGATGGGGAAACTGAGGCACGGAGGAATTAGACGCCTGCTGCAGCCCAAGCAGCTGATTCAGGGCATCTCCCCAGGCTCTCAGCACCAGGCTATACACGGCCAGCCCTGCACCCCATGTTCTGCTGGTGTGCTGCCCACTTCTTAAAGTCTCGTTGAGCCTCTCTTGTCAGGACTCCAGGATATTCTGGCTTCTAAAATTAGCCCCGAGCACTTGGGTCCCTGCTCAGGGGGTTTCCCTTTAAATAATCCCCCTGCATCCCCTTCAGCTTCTGCTCCGACCGAGCATGCTGCGAAAACAACTTGCTTCTAAAATAAGCATCTCCTCTAACTCCCAGTTTAAACCTGAGAGGCTGCGCATGACATAGCGAGATGGGGATGGCAGTTGTACCAGCTCTCCGGTTCCTCTCCTTGCAGCCGCACCCGGAGCCGGGGCAGGCAGGGGTGAGGGCTGAGAGGACTTCCAAGCAGATGGGGGCTCTGGGGGAAAGGAGCAGAGTGGTGGGACACAAGGGTGGGTGTCCCGACCCGTGATAACTGCCTCCAGACAGTCGTCTTCTCCGAAGAGCACGTTTGACATCGGGACGTGGTCATTTGATGAGATGAAATACAGGCAGACCTCTGAGGAATTCCAAACCCTCCGGGCTAGGGGTAGCAAAGTGACACCCTGGCACCTTGTGCTGACTTTCCTAAGTAACCCTGTCTCCAGCTCCCTTCTCCTGATGTCAAACCTTTTCTCAGCCGGTGGGGGCCGGGGCTCAGTTTACGCTCCTTGGACCTGAGCTGGGACCAGATCCCGAGCTCGGTTTCACGGCCATAAATCTGGAGTAGTTCCACCGAAGTCAGAGGAGTTAATTCCAGATTTACACTTGGTAGCGCTGAGGTGGGACCCAGAGCCTCTGGCTTTGGGGGCAAAGAGGGTGAAGGCAGGCGACAGGGAATGAAGGCAGGCGATGGGGGATTTACCCTGGCAGGTTGCAGCACTTGACCCCCTGGCAGTGCATCTGCGCCCGAGTATCCCGTGGTCGGAGTTATTAGAGCAAACCCTCTCTCGATTATTTGATATAATTTACTGCCGTCCCATCGGGTTCCCCTCGCTCTGCACTCCGGGAAACCGAGTGGAACTAACCCGAATAGGAGGATTATGAGCTCCAAATGGAAACGGTCGCACCGAGCCGCCAAGCGGAGCGCCTTGCGCTGAGCAAAGAGGGCGGCTGACAGGCTCAATGACGTGCCAGCACTTAAAATGCTGATGATGGATGAATGTCATCCTGCTGGGAAGGGAAGGGAGGGCAGGGAGGAGAGAGAGGGGGGGGAGAGAGAGAGGGGAGGGAATCTGGCCTGGAGGAGCCGAGGAAGAAGAAGAGCTGGCACCGGAGTTGACGTCCGCACTGATCCTCATCTGTGGGCTGTGATTCATGGGGAGAAGAGAGGGTTGAGCTCCTCTCCGCGGGCTTCGCGGCTCCCTGCACGACGGATGGAAATTTCATTGCTCTCGGCAGCTCTCTCTCACCCACAGCACAGACGTATATATTCATATATGCACAGGCAGAAAGAAGACTTCACAGACGCGTGTGCAAACATGTGAATTATATACATAAATATAAACACCTCCCCTCGACACACACGCACAAACGTACGAGATCACAGAATCATAGAACCACCAGGTTGAAAGAGACCCGTCGGATCATCGAGTCCAACCAAGATCACCTCCAAGACGCTTCATTAAAGGCCACTCTTGTCCCCACCTCTCACTGTATCTCATATTTCATCCACAAATCACGTCGACTAAATGACTTTAAAGGTTTTCTGTTGGGTTGGGTTGTTTTTTCCTATATTCCCTGGATGTCAGAGGATGTCAGAGCGATGGCTGAATTACTCAGAATATTGTGGGTCTGTCTCCAGAGAGGCTGAGCAGGGGATTTCTCTCTCAATCTCTCTCTCTCTCTCTCTGTCTCCTGTTGTATTCCTGACAGCAAAGTAATTTGCTTGTATAGATTCTGGCGACAAGAACAACACGAAAATCTGGATTTTCTACGCTGTCGCGTTTTTAACTGGAGCTTGAACTGCTTCAGTCTGGAGACCTCTGGGATTCTTGAGCTGTTTGCTCCTAGAATCGTAGAATAAGCAGGTTGGAAGAGACCCATTGGGTCATCGAGTCCAACCGTTGCTCCAGCCTTGGTTGGCTCTGTAGATGGGACCATAGAATCATAGAATCACCAGGTTGGAAGAGACCCACCAGATCATCGGGTCCAACCATTCCTATCAAAATCATGTGGGCACCTTCCCCAGCACAAGGGTTCGTGTCATGCTGTGGGCTCTGGAGTGGCTGGAAGTTCATAGTTACCATGCAAACACCTGAAGGTGAGTCAGGGGGAGAGGGACCTCATGCCGAAACGTGCCCGTGAGACAAATGCATTTTCTCCAGGTGCACGAGCAAATCGACGCTCTGGCAGCTGCTGATGTGCTGGAAAATGTGGCATCCTGGCTTGGATCAGAAATGGTGTGACCAGCAGGGCCAGGGAGGTTCTTCTCCCTCTGGACTCAGCACTGGTGAGACTGCTCCTTGAATCCTGTGTTCAGTTGTGGGCCCCTCAGCACAAGAAGGATGTTGAGGCTCTGGAGTGAGTCCAGAGAAGAGCAACAAAGCTGGGGAAGGGGCTGGAGAAGAAGAGGAGTGACTGAGAGAGCTGTGGGGTGTTTATCCTGGAGAAGAGGAGGCTGAGAGGAGACCTTATTACTCTCTACAACTACCTGAGAGGAGGTTGTAGAGAGGAGGGAGCTGGGCTCTTCTCCCAAGGGACAGGACGTGAGGGAATGGCCTCAAGCTCCACCAGGGGAGATTTAGGCTAGAGATTAGGAGGAAGTTTTTCGCAGAAATGGTCATTGGGCATTGGAATAGGCTGCCCAGGGAGGTGGTTGAGTCACCTTCCTTGGAGGTGTTTAAGGACGGGTAGACGAGGTCCTGAGGGACATGGTTTAGTGTTTGATAGGAATGGTTGGACTGGATGATCCGATGGGTCTCTTCCAACCTGGTTGTTCTATGATTCTATGATTCTAATGATTGATAGGAATGGCTGGACTCAATGATCCGATGGGTCTCTTCCAACCTGGTGATTCTACGATTCTGTGAAAATGAAGCAAAATTCATCTTGGTGAGTGCCAGTTGTGGTTCTGCCGTGCAAAATAAGCCAAAGAGGGGGCTAAGCTTGAGGAAAGAGCCTGTTGGGGCAGCTCTCTGGGAGAGGAGCCCCAGCTGGGGCGAAGCGCAGACCCTGGTCGGCATTTCGGCAGGCGGCACTCCCTGCCCTCGCTCAGCCCTGACCCCAGCACCCTCCCAGATTAATCCTGTCACCCACCTCCAGCAGCAGCAGCTGCTTAACCGCGCGCAGCAACCCCGCGCAGCAGTTTCTGCCGGAGAGGGAAGGAGCCTGCATCCAATTGAAACCGCAGGGGGGATTTAGGGAGGCAGAAGGTAATTTCTCGAGCTGGAATATGGCCAGGATGCAAGGACTAATATCCTGGCTCTTGGGGGAACAGTCATGGGATCTTTGCCCGCTGAGAGTCATCCTCATCTCCCTTTTAAGTCAGATCTGGAAAAAAAAGAAAAGGAAAATGAGACAAAGGGAATAACCTTTCCAAGAAACCAGGGCTTCGGGGCACTACTCAAAGCTGCCCTCATGGCAGGGAAGAGCTTCACAGAGATGAGGGCCTGGCAGCTGCTCCATCCCCTGCATGGGTACCCTGTGCCCAGGGGCTCCTCTGAGCACCCAGGAGGCAATCAGGGTGTTAATGCCCATTGGCAGCATCACTCAGGTGTCGCCGGAACCTGGTCATGTCCTCATGCTTGGGATGCAACCAGGGGGCTCGGACAGGTCCCGCGGCCAAGCAGGTTTAGCGTGGAGGGCTGCAGGTTGGCACCACACACCCACTCCGCAGAGATTTAGGCTGGAGATTAGGAGGAAGTTTTTCACACAGAGGGTCATTGGGCATTGGAATAGGCTGCCCAGGGAGGGGGTTGATTCCCCTTCCCTGGAGGTGTTTAAGGGACGGGTGGATGAGGTGCTGAGGGACATGGGTTAGTGTTTGATAGGAATGGTTGGACTCGATGATCCGATGGGTCTCTTCCAACCTGGTTGTTCTATGATTCTATGATTCTTTGCCCTGTGGAGGTGCCACGGTCCTACATCTCGTTTCTGAGATACAGATGCCCCTGATTAATTGTCTGGGAAGGTCTAAGCTGGGGATCCAGGGCTGAGGGAGGAGATGCCTCACAGACCTGCCCTGGTCCTCCCCTGCCAGCACAGACCCTGAACCTGCCAGGAGACGGCTGGAGACCTTCTCATCTTTGTAGGCACAAAGTCCCTGCCAAGGACACAGGGAAAAACAGATTCATTTCCCTTCTTGGTTGATTCCCCTTCCCTGGAGGTGTTTAAGGGACGGGTAGATGAGGTGCTGAGGGACATGGTTTAGTGTTTGACAGGAATGGTTGGACTCGATGATCCGATGGGTCTCTTCCAACCTGGTTGTTCTATGATTCTATGATTCTTTGTGGGTGCTGCCATCCAGCACCCAGGCTGGCAAAGGCATCGTGGGGAGGATAAACCAGGCAGGGGTGTTGCTCTCCCTTCGTTTCTCATCTTCCTCCCTCCAGGGTCCCATCTGTAGGGACTCAACCCCAGGAAAATGACTTGGCAGCTGCTTTAAAGTCATTTGCAGGGACTTCTGAAGGTGACTCTGTGGCTCTGGCTTGGAATACGTGGCAGAGAGGAGGGAGGGAGCTGGTGGTTGGAGCAGAGGTAGTGTGAGCACTGGCCAACACCCCTCCCCACACAGGCTGCTCTCCTGCTGCCACTGCCTGACACTGGGAAAGGATCTCACCTGCCCCTCAGTGTCATAGACTTAGGAGGAACTAAACCCATCTCTAAGTTTTTGGGTCAGGTGAGTGCCTCGTGAACCAGCTCAGCTTGTCCCCCCAGCTTTTATTCTGCTTGTTTGAAGTGCTTTGCTCTGGCAGAGCAAGACTTCCCAGCCTGACTTAGAATCATAGAACCACCAGGTTGGAAGAGACCCACTGGATCATTGAGTCCAACCATTCCTATCAAACACTAACCCATGTCCCTCAGGACCTCGTCTACCCGTCCCTTAAACCCCTCCAGAGAAGGTGAAGGTCTTGGCTGGTTTCATTCACCTCACCAGGGTGGAGGAGCAGGTCAGGCGGCAAAACCACTCAGCAAAGCAAAGCTCTGGCAGCTCTCCTGCTCCCTCTTGATAGGATTTAGGAGGACAACAACCCCCAGCAGCCACATCTCCCGAAGTGGTCTGGAGGATGCGTCTTGCCTGCCCTGGGTCTTCAATCAAACCTGAGGATGCTTTCATCTCTTGACTTTCTGAGGGCGCATGGCTCGGAAAGTAGGAGACAAAATGCAACTGTCAGAAGACGGATCTTGGCCGTGATGTATGGGGCAGCGAGATGGGTTGCTGCTCGTTATCCCCTGCCTCGTCGCGGCCACAGACAAGGGGACGATGGAGAGAGGTGCTACCAGCCAGCAGGCAGATCACAGGGAGCCCAGACATAAGGAAAAATAATAAAAAAAAAAGGCCTGGAAGGATGACTTGTAAAGGTGAGGAGAGCACTAGCTATTAACCTGCTGCAGACACTGATTAAAGAGATGCTATCCTAGCAAATACATTCAGGGTTTTATAGCCGCACTAGGAATAGTAATAATTCCTAACCTGGGGGCTTCCAGTGCTGTTTCTAAGTGTTTTAAATTTTAAAGCAGACCTTTTCTCTCCTTCCCACAAGCCGGGAGCTGCCGGGCTGCTCCAGCAGTGCTAACCAAGCCTTCAGTTCCATGAGGCCATCACTTTGGCTCCACTCGCTGAGCTGACCTGGCACGAGTCATTGGGCATTGGAACAGGCTGAACAGGGAGGGGGTTGATTCCCCTTCCCTGGAGGTGTTTAAGGGATGGGTGCACGAGGTGCTGAGGGACATGGGTTAGTGTTTGATAGGAATGGTTGGACTGGATGATCCGGTGGGTCTCTTCCAACCTGGTTATTCTGTGATTCTGTGCTCACAGGTACTTGGGATGAATCTCTGCAGCTGGATTTGCAAGATGCCCTCTTTGCAGGGCACAGGCTGGTGAGAAGGGAGAGATAAGAACCTGGTCTGGTGCCTGAGAGACTGAGTGAAGCCCCTGTGAACATGGCTAAAAAAACACAGACACCCTTCCTGTGAGGCCATTGGGAAGCTGTGACATGGGTTTGGAGGAAGAGGAGAAATTTTCAAGATAGGATTTTTTGATAGGAATGGTTGGACTCCATGATCCGATGGGTCTCTTCCAGCCTGGTTGTTCTATGATTCTATGATTCTAAGACGAGAAGGAAACCTAAGATCCTGTCAGGACCTCCATTCACAAAAGCAGAGCTGTGTCTCTGTGCAGTGATTACTGGAGAGTCACAGCCTGACCTTGGTGTGCAGAGAAGAGAAAGACTATTTTGGCCATTGTTCTGCCCTAACTGACCAGAGAGAGGTCAGAGACCAGAGAGAAACCAGCTCTCAGTCTTCCCACCACCCTCCGAGGAAGGCGTTTTGGAAGCCGGAGAAGATGCTGCTCGTCGTGTTCAGTGGGGGACAAGGTGGCCGCATGTGCGAGATCGGGGCTGGATCAGTCTCTTGCAATTCTCCCAGGGTCCTGGGTGTTTGCAAAGGCAGCTCTGTCAATCGATAAAAAGCAATCACAGTAATGAAGTATCAAGTGGGAAGAAAAGACTTCGAGCTCGACGTTGTTGGGGGACTGAGGGTTTTTCTATAAACGAGGGGAGTGAGGCTGGGAGTGCGGAGGCCGCAGCAGGGATGACAAATCTGCTTCTTTTCCAAGGGGGGAAGTGGCAGGACCACAGCCCCTCCGAGCAGATCCAATGACAAGGGGAAGGCTGATAGAGACGAGCCTGTTCCTGCAGACACAAAGGACAAGCCGGTGGCGGCGACTTTCTCTCTGAAAAGTCACGTTTGCCAGGGGAGGCTGTGAAATCCAAGCCGTTCCCAAGAGCTCATTCCCTTCCCACCCCCTCCCAGTCCGGGGAAGGGAGTCGGTTCTAATTTTGGTTTTATTATCATTATTCCCTCCTGGGCAAAGGCTGGGAAAGTGGTGAATTTTGCAGCTGCCCAAGAGCTGGTGGGAAGGGGGATGTGAGGGACAGATGCCAGAGCAGGGGCTCTTCTCACCTTCTCCCTGGCTTCCCACGGGAGCAGGGACGACTGAAACCAAAGCATCTCCTGCCGCCTCTGCCCTCATCTCAGTCATCTCCACCCACTCCATTTCCCACTCAGCAGTGGGAGCACAGTGCTGGCTGCCTTGGCCGAGGGATGGAGAAGGCAATTTATTCCGGCAGGTTTTTAAAAACTGAGTCATGAGTCTTCTTATCCCAGAGGTCAAGTTGCTGTGGTCTTTGCTTAGTGAAGCTGGTTAGAGGTGGGGAGCTCCCTCCTGACATCACCCATCTTGCTGACCCATCTTCCCAAGGCAAGGATGGCCTTAGTAGGGTTTTTTTAGTGCCTAGGAAGGTCCCTCAAATCATCTTGGTTGGACTCAATGATCCGATGGGTCCCTTCCAACCTGGTTGTTCTATGATTCTATGATTCTCTCTTCTCTAATTAAGCCTCCTACAAACTGCAGTAGTTTTCACCTGTAGCCATGTGGTCTCCAAGAGGGCAAAACTCTTTGCTGCTGTAGCAGCATCAATTTTGGGACTTCACCTTCCCTGGAGGTGTTTAAGGCACAGGTAGATGAGGTCTTGAGGGACATGGGTTAGTGTTTGATGGGAATGGTTGGACTCGATGATCCGATGGGTCTCTTCCAACCTGATTGTTCTATGATTCTATGGGAAAAAATAATAAATCAATGAGATGTCTACCTGGCAACCAAAGTCTCCTCTGATCTGTGGTGGTGAGGGCTGGATGCAGTTGTGGGTGTCCTGGGAAGGCCTGAGACAGGGTCTGGGATTGTGAGGGCTTCTAAGAAATGCTTTGCAGGAATAAATTCATTCCAACCACAACCCAGGCAGGTCAATGAAGCAGAGAAAGGGAGGTGCCCATTGCAACTTCTGCAGTCGACAAGGTAAATGTCCCTAAGACTGACCATTCCCTCAGTTCAGCTGCCATCCCAGCATCAGCCTCATCTCTTGCCTCTCCTCCACCTTGTGCTTCCTCCCTTTGCTTTTATTGTACTGATTGCTGGAGAAATCACGGAATCATAGAATCACCAGGTTGGAAGAGACCCATCGGATCATCGAGTCCAACCATTCCTATCAAACACTAAACCATGTCCCTCAGCACCTCGTCCATCCGTCCCTTAAACACCTCCAGGGAAGGGGAATCAACCACCTCCCTGGGCAGCCTGTTCCAATGCCCAGTGACCCTTTCCGTGAAAAACTTCCTCTTAATCTCTAGCCTAAATCTCTCCTGGTGGAGCTTGAGGCCACATCATTAAACCTCTGCTTTCCAGGCACGGAAGGGGCATTAACCGTTGCTTGTCATCCTTGTCAAAACAAAGGGACGTGGCCGATGCCAGAGGCCCCTGAGCTCCCAGGATGGGGATCGACCCAAGAGCAGCCCTGCTTTTGTGTTGGGTCCTCCCTTCCAGCCCAGCCAGAAGCATCCAGCTCAGGCCACGGGATACGGGAGGAAGAAAAGAGGACAGATTTATTCCATGAAATTAATGGAGTGACACAAGGTGTTAATAGACTATTTACCAACATCTCCTCCTCTGCCTTTCACTTAGCCAGGAAAGCTGCTCCCATTGCTCTCTCCCCTCCATTTGCTCTGGACTCCCAGGAAAGGATCCTGCTCTAAGGGAATGGGAGGAGAACCCCAGAGCCATATCCCCCAGCAGACCTGACTCAGCTTCCCCGAGGGTCTCGAGCCCACGCGCACTCACTCCCACCTTGTCTCTATGCTCCGGCAGGGAAGATGAAGTCGAACAAAACCATTTACACGCCAAGTGGATTAGCCAAATTGCGTTAAGCCCCCACAGGGACGTCCTTGTTCACAGCCTTCATTTGATTTCTCTTTCAGGAGCCTACCAAGCCGAATGTGATTACAGCCTCCTAATCCTGCCCACACGTGTCCACGCGGGGTTAACGCAGCGTGAGAGATGCCCTTTACCAAGAGCACGTTGGTGACCGCTCCTGCCTGGCTGAATCCTCCGGCCCAGATGTTCAGCAGATGGAAAACCCGAAGCACGGACTCCGAACTGCCCTCACGGCTCAAGCGTGGAGGGGAAACTCCATCTTCCCAAGGCTGAACACTAAAGCATAGAATCATGGAAGAACCAGGTTGGAAGAGACCCATCAAATCATCGAGTCCAACCATTCCTAACAAACACTAACCCATGTCCCTCGGCACCTCATCTACCTGTGCCTTAAACACCTCCAGGGAAGGGGAATCAACCACCTCCCTGGGCAGCCTATTCCAATGCCCAATGACCCTTTCTGTGTGAAAAACTTCCTCCTAATCTCCAGCCTAAATCTCCCCTGGTGGAGCTTGAGGCCATTCCCTCTTGTCCTGTCCCCTGTCCCTTGAGAGAAGAGCCCAGCTCCCTCCTCTCCACAACCTCCTTTCAGGTAGTTGTAGAGAGCAATGAGGTCTCCCCTCAGCCTCCTCTTCTCCAGGATAAACACCCCAGCTTTTGTCTGCACTTGGGGCACAACAACCCTATGCAGAGCTACAGACTGGGAGAAGTCTGGCTGGAAAACTGCCAGGAGGAAAGGGACCTGGGGGTGTTGGTCAACAGCCGACTGACCATGAGCCAGCAGTGTGCCCAGGGGGCCAAGAAGGCCAATGGCATCCTGGCTTGGACCAGAAATGGTGTGACCAGCAGGGCCAGGGAGGTGATTCTCCCTCTGGACTCAGCACTGGTGAGGCTGCTCCTTGAATCCTGTGTTCAGTTGTGGGCCCCTCAGCACAAGAAGGATGTTGAGGCTCTGGAGAGAGTCCAGAGAAGAGCAACGAAGCTGGTGAAGGGGCTGGAGAACAGGCCCTATGAGGAACGTCTGAGAGAGCTGGGGTCGTTTATCCTGGAGAAGAGGAGGCTGAGAGGAGACCTCATTACTCTCTCCAACTACCTGAAAGGAGGTTGTGGAGAGGAGGGAACTGGGCTCTTCTCTCAAGGGACTGGGGACAGGACAAGAGGGAATGGCCTCAAGCTCCTCCAGGGGAGATTTAGGCTGGAGATTAGGAGGAAGTTTTTCCCAGAAAGGGTCATTGGGCATTGGAATAGGCTGCCCAGGGAGGTGGTTTGTTCCCCTTCCCTGGAGGTGTTTAAGGGACGGGTGGATGAGGTCCTGAGGGACATGGTTTAGTGTTTGATAGGAATGGTTGGACTTGACAATCCGATGGGTCTCTTCCAACCTGGTCATTCTATGATTCTATGATTCTGTTCAGGGAGAGAAACCAGCTATGGTTCAATCTTATTATCCGCAAGAAAAAAAATTAAAAAAATCAAAGACCTTCTTGTCCGGAGACAAGGGGGATGAAGCCACAGGGGGTGATTTCCATAACCCTTTCAGCCAGCACTCAACACACATATTCCCTTTTCTCGATGTCAGACCTCCTGCCAGGGGAGCAAATCCATCCCCCTGCTATCTCAGGACTGTAGCACATAATCCTCTTAATAAAGCAATCAAGTTCCAGCTTAAAAACAGTTAGATTTCTGCCCCCACCCCTCAAAAGGTTTATTTTTCCTAGAGCATCACTAGTAGGAAACCTCTTCCAAACATGCTGCGTTTTGCTGGACTGACCCAAAATACGAGACACCCCTCACCCCCCCAACAAGTAAATGCTAAAACTGTTATTTCCCAATGGAAACTGCTTTGCCAGAGTGATATTTCCCATTAAAAATGTTTTGCTGCAGAATTCCCAACAAGTCAGGCTGCTGCATCACTGATTTTAATCAAATACAGGAATTCCTGTTTTCCTTTGTTCTTAAACTTATATCCAGGAGGACGAATGGTTGTGGATCCTCTGCCCTCCTTCACCGGCAAGCGAATGTCACCCATCAGGTGACATGGAGGAGGAAAGAGAGCCCTGAAAACCCAGCGTGGCTCTCGCTGCAGCCAGTGCTCCCCAGGCAGTGGCATCATCCCTCCCCAGGCTGCCTCAGCTCTCAGAGCCCCCTGGGTCGGTCTCCAGCTGTTTTTTTTTGGAGATGCTCATTTTCCTAAGCGCGAGTCTGTGCTGAATTCACAGATAATCAGGATCTAATTGGATTAGGAGCTGATAATATCTTTGACCTTTTTTAATGGCTTGTCTGGCCTGCCTTTCCGCAAGGCTGAGGCTTAATTTTAGGCAGGAGGGGTTTTTTTCCACAAGTGAAGCGTGACCCTGTTAACCTCCGAATCAGAGAGGTGACCTTCCCTCTCCTCAGCTGCTGCAGAGCTGCTGGAGACAGCGACGCACACACAGAATTCATAGAATCATAGAACAACCAGGTTGGAAGGGACCCATCGGATCTTCTAGTCCAACCAGTCTTCTGTGTGCAAACAGACTGAACCTACCTACAGGAGTCGGATTCGGGATCTGATTTCCAGTTAGACACAGGATGATGCGGAACCACATCCTCGTGCAGAAGCAGTGAGTTCAAAATCAGTGTCTCTGCTTGTGGCACAGGTCAAGTCCCCTCTTCACCAGTTTCTCTGCCCAGGGAGGGGGTTGAGTCACCTTCCCTGGAGGCTTTGAGGTGCAGGTGGATGAGGTGCGGAGGGACATGGGTTAGTGATTGATGAGAATGGTTGGACTCGATGATCCGATGGGTCTCTTCCAACCTGGTTGTTCTATGATTCTGTGATTCTATGATTCTATGATTCTCTGCAGGCAACGTATGGAAAATGAATCAGTAGCGCAGTAGAGATCATGCTAATGGGTGTTTGTGAGACAAAAGCACAGGGATGCTCTTTTGCTCGTCTGATTATGCCTTGGAATGGCTCACCTAGTCCTCTCGCTGCAGCTAAGCACCTGTTCCCATGCACATGAGCAGGTTCTTGTGCTGCTCGGACAGAGCTGAGAGCAGGGGCAGCGTGTTTGGGTGTGAACACAGAGGTGAGATGGTAACACCACAACCGGACGGTTGCACACAGAACCATGTTCATAGAACCATAGAATCATAGAACAACCAGGTTGGAAGAGACCCATCGGATCATCGAGTCCAACCATTCCCATCAAACACTAACCCATGTCCCTCAGCACCTCATCCACCCGTCCCTTAAACACCTCCAGGGAAGGGGAATCAACCCCCTCCCTGGGCAGACTATTCCAATGCCAAATGACCCTTTCTGTGAAAAACTTCCTCCTAATCTCTAGCCTAAATCTCCCCTGGTGGAGCTTGAGGCCATTCCCTCTTGTCCTGTCCCCTGTCTCTTGGGAGAAGAGCCCAGCTCCCTCCTCTCCAAAACCTCCTCTCAGGGAGTTGCAGAGAGTAATGAGGTCTCCCCTCAGCCTCCTCTTCCCAAGGATAAACAACCTCCAGCTCTCTCAGATGCTCCTCTTCTTCTCCAGCCCCTTCCCCAGCTTCGTTGCTCTTCTCTGGACTTGCTCCAGAGCCTCAACATCCTTCTTGTGCTAAGGGGCCCAGAACTGAACATAGGATTCAAGGAGGATGCAGAAGCACGTCTGCACTTCTAGGGATCTCATTCTTTAACCTATGGATTCTCAAAGGTGCTCTCATTGACTGCAAGAGGCTTGCTTAGCCGCACAACAGAGTTTTTCATGTGGTTGTTCAGATGAACGTTTTGTAGGGAGCAGGATGGTTAAAGATCACATGCCTGATGTGTGATGTGTTTTTCCACTATTGCTTCACTAGATGATACATAGAACTGTGTGTTAAAGGAACCTTGGAGGAAACAAGCTTTTCTCAGTTATTGTACTTCACATAAACAAAAGCACAGGATGGTAGCAGAGTGGGTTTTGAGAGTGGGAGCGTGAATCCCAAACATTCATTGCTACATGGACATGGGTTAGTGTTTGATAGGAATGGTTGGACTCGATGACCCAGTGGGTCTCTTCCAACCTGGTGATTCTCTGATTCTCTGATTCATTCCTTTCTCCCCAACCATCTCTCCGAAGCTCTTCCACACACTCCCCAAAACTCCATGGTCGCAGCAAAACTTTCAGAGCAGCTTTCACACTCCCTTCCGAAGGGACCTGCCAGGCTGAGCCTTGTGCCACTGGGATTTAAGGAGATGTAGGGAGCAGGAGGGGAGGGAAAGCTGCCTGATGAACAGCAGATGTTGGTGATCATTGGATGAAGCTGTTAATTTAACTGGAGTTTATCGAGTGGTAATTAGGTGGGGGGCTCATTACCGTAGCCAAGTGGCACGAAAACGCGCCGTAAAAACTCAGGGAAGAGGAATGGTTGGACTCGATGATCCGGTGGGTCTCTTCCAACGTGATTATTCTCTGGTTCTAGGACGTGTGTTGGCAGAGTCGCTGTGCCGGTGCGGCCTTTGGGATCTGGAGCGGTAAATCTTCTTGTTTGCCCAGAATCCCTTCTGGGTGGTGCTGGCTCAAGCTTGGGCACCTGAGCCCAGCTGCTGGGCTTGTCTCGGTGCGGGAGGCTGCGGATTCAGCAAGGGATGGAGAGAGAACATCTGTACTCGGGGGCGGAGAGACTGGGAACAAAATGAAGGTCTGAAAAAAGTGGTTGTAATCAGCCTGAGAAAGGCAGTCAGGCCTCCAGCTCAGCCAGCGACAGGGATGGAGGCAGAGAAATGGGATGGAGGAGAGTTTAGAGCTCTGTGAAATATATCCAGGTTAACCCACCTGCTAGGAGATAGGACAGAGTGTCTTGGCTCCTTAGAAATAACATTATTGGACTTGATGATCCGATGGGTCCCTTCCAACCTGGTTGTTCTATGATTCTATGATTATCCTAAAAGAAATAGGGCAGGATCCCACAGGGCAGGTTCCCATGAGCCAGAGACCATGTATTAGAAGAGCAATGAGGCTGGTGAAGGGGCTGGAGAACAGACCTTATGAGGAGTGGCTGAGAGAGCTGGGGGTGTTTATCCTGGAGAAGAGGAGGCTGAGGGGAGACCTCATTGCTCTCTACAACTCCCTGAGAGGAGGTTGTGGAGAGGAGGGAGCTGGGCTCTTCTCCCAAGGGACAGGACGAGAGGGAATGGCCTCAAGCTCCACCAGGGGAGGGTCAGGCTGGACATTAGGAAAAAAATTTTCCCAGAAAGGGTCTCTTCCAACCTGGTGATTCTATGATCCTACGATTCTGTGATTCTATGATTCATTAACAAGCTGCCTGGGCACTCCCAGCACAGTTCTACAAAGCTCCCTTTGCCGGATCTCTTGTACATCAGGAGCAGTTTTCATAGAACCGTTCATAGTATGAGTCCTGCGTGTTCCTCCTGCCTTTACCATCAATAGAAAAGGGCAAAACTGGTAGCACCAGGGAGGTGTTCGGACAGGGAGAAGGGAAGGCTGTAAATGGAGGTTATTCCCCACCGATGTCCCGTTTTCCCCATCACAATCGGCCTCATCCATCTCCCCCTCTCTCCCCCTTGTCTTCTTTCAGGGATTTCAAATAAAAGCTCTGCACTTGACCCCCCTTCCTCCCTGCAGGGAGAGGGGAAGGCCATGAATAGAGAGGCCCTCGTGTTTGCAGAAGTGATTTTCCCATTAATGGCAGCATATGTTTGCATTGATTCCGAGCTGCGGGGGCCGCGTGCGAGGGCGCGTGTGTGTGTGTGTGTGTGTGTGCCTGTGCACACGCTGCGGGCCAGGGGCTGCCGGCAGCTCCCTCCGCGTCTTGGGGGCACCAGGTGCTTGCTGTCAACCCCAACAAAAAGAAGTGTCAGCTCTCCGCACCAGGAGGCTGCGCAGGCAGTTCCCCCCTTGCCTTCAGCTCCGCGCTTGGACCATCCTGACTCGCAGCAGCATCCTCCTGCGTCAGCTCCCGAGCTCTCCTCCCCTTCTCCTCTCCCCAAACTCCGCCAGGCGAGATTTAGGCTAGAGATTAGGAGGATGTTTTTCACACAGAGGGTCATTGGGCATTGGAATAGGCTGCCCAGGGAGGTGGTTGATTCACCGTCCGTGGAGGGGTTTAAGGGACGGGTGGACAAGGTGCTGAGGGACACGGTTTAGTGTTTGATAGGAATGGTTGGACTCGATGATCTGGTGGGTCTCTTCCAACCTGGTTGTTCTATGATTCTATGTGCTGCTTAGGGACATAGTTTAGAGATGAACTCAATAGTTTTAGGGTCAATGATCTTTTCCAACCTGAACAGTTCTGTAATTCTGTGAAACTCTTTGCCCTCCCACTAAGTTCTGCTCTGGGGCGAAGTCCAGACCCTCCGGTGAGGATCCCCCTTTCCCCAGGAAGGTGGGAGGAATGAGCATCCTCCTGCTCCTGGAAGGGACTGAGAACCCTATTGGAACAGGACCCTGCAGACATGTCCTGGACTGGCTACTGTGTCACTGTGGTCCCCAAACAGTGGGAGTTTGCCGGGGGCAGTGCTTGCAGGGTGGCAAAAACAAGGGATGGCTCAGAGGAACCCCAAGTCATATAATCATAGAATCAGAGAACAACCAGGTTGGAAGAGACCCATCGGATCATCAAGTCCAGTGATTCCTATCAAACACTAACCCATGTCCCTCAGGACCTCATCTACCCGTCCCTTAAACACCTCCAGGGAAGGTGAATCAACCCCCTCCCTGGGCAGCCTCTGACACTGCCCAATCACCCTTTCTGTGAAAATTTTTTTCCTAATGTTGAGCCTGACCCTCCCCTGGTGGAGCTTGAGGCCATTCCCTCTCATCCTGTCCCCTGTCCCTTGGCAGAAGAGCCCAGCTCCCTCCTCTCCACAACCTCCTCTCAGGTCTCGAGGTGGTGGGTGGGCAGGTTTGGTTCCCAAAGCATCAGGACTCGGCAGAACAGCTGGAAGGGGCCCATGTGTATGTGAATGTGAAAGGGGACAGAGCCGACGACGTTAGGGGAACCAAATGGGGTCTCTGGAGCCAGCAGTTGTTTGTCAAAGGCTTTAGCGCAAGGCTGTGAGATGTCACCAAGGTGCCTTCCCCACCTCTGCTTCCAGTGGGAACACAGGCTGTGTCCTTTGTCTGCCCTGCACGAAAGCAGCTTTAGGTCAGCACATCCCCTCTAAATATCTGCAAAATCCTCGTTCTCTTCTGGGCTGTTTGAGCTGCAGTTCTCACACAAAAGGGAACATCTCATACATCCGTTGTGTTTAAGGGACGGGTGGATGAGGTCTTGAGGGACTTGGTTTAGTGTTCGATAGGAATGGTTGGACTAGAAGATCCGATGGGTCCCTTCCAACCTGGTTGTTCTATGATTCTATGATTCTATAGTTTCACAGCATCGTTAAAAACCTTCTTTCTCTGCATCTTGTTTGTCAGCTTTGCTTTAAGGTGGCAATTTTTCCTAGCTCAGCTTCACCCCCACCTCAGGCTCACCTCAGAGCACCTGGTAATTTCCAGCGGCTCCACTTTGTTCCCTTGCGATGTCCTGGCCCGAGCACGTGTGCCGAATTCCCCAGCATCTGCCCTTTGCTTGCATCTCTCCCTCGGAAGCCGAACGCGTCTCTGATTTGGGAAATCAATCACGCTTAATTGAAGGGCGATTGTTTTCGCCTCGGAGCCTGCTGCATCGCTTTCATCTTTATCACATTCCCTTTCTCCCTGGGTTTTGTGTGACAAGACGCTGCAGAGCAGGAGGGAAGAGGTCGCTGACCTCGGACCTGGATATAATTGGAAAAAGGAGAGCTGCGTCTCCTTCCCTTCCTTGGGTGGATCGGTTTGCATTTCCTTCAGCTGTTGGGCCGAGCACGTGCATAGAATCATAGAATCATAGAATCATAGAATCATAGAACAACCAGGTTGGAAGAGACCCACTGGATCATCGAGTCCAACCATTCCTATCAAACACTAACCCATGTCCCTCAGCACCTCGTCCACCCGTCCCTTAAACACCTCCAGGGAAGGGGAATCAACCACCTCCATGGACATCTTGTTCCAGTGCCCAATGACCCTTTCTGGGAAAAACTTCCTCCTAATCTCCAGCCTAAATCTCCCCTGGTGGAGCTTGAGGCCATTCCCTCTCGTCCTGTCCCTTGGGAGAAGAGCCCAGCTCCCTCCTCTCTACAACCTCCTTTCAGGTAGTTATAGAGAACAATGAGGTCTCCCCTCAGCCTCCTCTTCTCCAGGATAAACACCCCCAGCCTTGTGCCAGGACTCAGTCTTTTCTTTTATTGGAACACTTCAATGCGCAGCAAGGCTCTCTTTTTTATTTCCAGACCTCCTGTAACACAGAGGGTGCACGACCAATCCCTTCCAGTGGATGTCTTGATAGGAATGGTTGGACTCGATGATCCAATGGGTCTCTTCCAACCTGGTTGTTCTATGATTCTATGATTCTATATGATTCTTGTGCCCAAGCCCAGTCCCACGTGGCCACCTCTCCTGTCACCCACTGGGATGTACCGGCCCAAAGCGCCCGATAAGCTCTCAGCACTCAGAGGTGTCTTCTCATCTGTACCCGAGAGCTGAATTGTGAGCTGCTCCCCAGGCTCCAGTTTGAAGGTCTCTATAGTATTGACTTTCTCGCACTTGGAAGTGCCTCATTTATCTTAGGCTCCGCATTTGTCTTCCCTGCCAGTGCAGTAGTAAAGCGACTGCAGCTCACTGCCAGCTTCTCTGCCTTAATGACACTCCACATATGCACACGAGGATCTGACTCAGAGCCCTGGAGTCAGTCTCCGCTCCCTCACTTTGGAGCGATGGATCTTAACGCAGTTTCGTTCCTTCGCCGTTTGTCTCGGGGCTCGGCGGTGAAGCAGCCCTGGTGCCCCTGAAGGCTGTGATCCAGGGCACGGTTCCAGATTTTGGACTCATCTGAAGGCTGATGGTGTCCACAAGGAGGCTCCTGCCGGCTCTGATGGCTCTTAGAATCATAGAATCATAGAACAACCAGGTTGGAAGAGACCCATCGGATCATCGAGTCCAACCATTCCTATCAAACACTAAACCAAGTCCCTCAGCACCTCATCCACCCGTCCCTTAAACACCTCCAGGGAAGGGGAATCAACCACCTCCCTGGGCAGCCTATTCCAGTGCCCAATGACCCTTTCTGTGAAAAACTTCCCCTTAATCTCTAGCCTAAATCTCCCCTGGTGGAGCTTGAGGCCATTCCCTCTCATCCTGTCCCCTGTCCCTTGGGAGAAGAGCCCAGCTCCCTCCTCTCTACAACCTCCTTTCAGGTAGTTGTAGAGAGTAATGAGGTTTCCTCTCAGCCTCCTCTTCTCCAGGATAAACACCCCCAGCTCTCTCAGCCGCTCCTCATCAGGCCTGTTCTCCAGCCCCTTCACCAGCCTCGTTGCTTTTCTCTGGACTCTCTCCAGAGCCTCAACATCCTTCTTGTGCTGAGGGGCCCACAACTGAACACAGGATTCAAGGAGCGGCCTCCCCAGTGCTGAGTCCAGAGGGAGAATCACCTCCCTGACCCTGCTGGTCTTGGACCAGGCAGCCCCAACCACCTCTGATGTCAGTTCTTCTCCGCTGCAGTCAGATTGTCCCTTCCAGATGTGGGGAGAGCCCCTCCCAGCAAAGACCCAGTGCAATTCTTTACTCAGAGTGTCTTTTCTAGGCAGCACAGAAGGTTCATAGAATCATAGAATCATAGAACAACCAGGTTGGAAGAGACCCATCAGATCATCGAGTCCAACCTGGTTCCTCCAGGTGCCTGCTTTTTCTTAGGTACTTGTGACATGAGCCTCTCCTTCTGACAGGTGCTGATGACTTGCAGAGCAAGCAGACACGGCTGAAAGGGGCAGGAAGGCTGGAGCTGGTGTGATGGAGCTGTGGGTTTCATTGATTTCTAAATAAAGCTTTCACCGAGACACACGGCCTCACTTCCCTCCCAGTTCTGTCAAGCTCTTGTCAATCTCTGACACAGCTGCCAGGCCAAAAAAATAAAAAAAACTCCTGTTATTGTTGTGAAGGTGCATACGGAGGTAAAGTAGTAGGTGGGAGGTTGGATGTCTTCCCTCTGCAGAGCAGAACCGGAGCCCAAACCCAGGGTGATGCTGCAAGACACCCTCTGCCTGGCTCTCCATCCCTGCTGAGGATGCTCCGCGTCTGCTGGGCCTGCTCAGAGAGGGGTTTGTGTTTGAAATGCACTTTGCAGTGTTGGTTTTGTGTCACAAATGACCTTTTGTTAGATACCAGTGGAGCTGAGTGAGGAGGTGGATGATACTCCCCAAGTCCAGGAGGACGGTGGGAGGTTGGATGTCTTCCCTCTGCAGAGCAGAACCAGAGCCCAAACCCAGGGTGATGCTGCAACACCCCCTCTGCCTGGCTCTCCATCCCTGCTGAGGATGCTCCGCATCTGCTGGGCCTGCTCAGAGAGGGGTTTGTGTTTGAAATGTACTTTGCAGTGTTGGTTTTGTGTCACAAATGACCTTTTGGAAGATCCCAGTGGAGCTGAGTGAGGAGGTGGATGATACTCCCCAAGTCCAGGAGGATGTGGGTAGAGCTCTGCTCAGGGTCAGGCACCGAAGGAGGTCTCCGAAGCCCTTTTAGCACAGTCGCAGGTCACCATCCTCTCCCAGATCTTCCCCCTGAAAGCTGCCAGGAGTGATTTTACGGAGAGAGCAGGACAACCTTTCACTGCAAACCGTGCATCTTTGGTGCCTTGTAGGGTGGAGCTTTCCCCATCACTGTGGAAGGGTAATCGAGCCAAAAGCAATGGTCCGAGAATTATTCGCCTCTTGCACAAAACATTAATGAAAACTTGAAAACAGATGGAACATTTTCAGGTTTTAATTCAAAAAAACACGAGCTGAGAAATTCGAAGGCAGTTTTGTATTTGCTGTTGGTCTTTTCAGGCTTTCCCCCTGTGTTGGTAAAAAAATAGTTGGCACTTTCTTTCACTGAAAAATGTCCCCAGTGAGGGGCAAATACAAAGTCTTCTGTGCTGGGCAGAGCTGGAAAGAAAGAGAAACCCTTCCCATTCCATGTGTTTGAGCCAAAAGGGACCGGAGATCACTTGGTGAGAGTCTGTCCAGCAGCCAGAGGGAGGAGAACCTCTCCAGAGCCCTCTGAGAAGCTGCTGTGCCTCAGTGAGATGGTAAAGCCTTGTCTCTGGGAGTGTGAGAAGTAGTTGACATTTTATCTTGTGTTTTCGGAGATCAGAGTGGCCTGAGTGGCCCATGTAGGTGGCAGAGGGAGACAAAGGGGCTTTCGGAGTCCCCTCTGAGCTGGGGGAAGACGGAAATCACAGCAGTGGGTGTGTGGCGGGTGGGATAGTGGGACATGTCCAAGAGAATGAGCATCCCTGAGGTGGCTGGAGCATCCTTGTCCTTGGCAAACTCTCTGCCTCTGGGAGAGAAGAGAAAGGAGCCAAACACCTCCACCCTCATCCATCAGTAGGAATGGAGGAGCCCATGGCCTCCCTCCTCCTCCTTCCCCTGGCATTTGAGTCAAACATCCAGTAAAATAGGAGCGATAGGTTAAAATAAGAGCCACTTTTCCAGCTCCCGGAGGACCCCCCTGGTGTGACCTGCAAGGTGTCGCAATCCCTCTCTGTGTGGTTCTCGCCACACACCTTCCTCCCCCCCCTTTCCCGAGCGTTTTGGTAGAATCACCCCTTGTCGTATAAATCTAACCATAATTCTCTCTCTTTCCCTGTTAAGCGCAAGAAAATAAACGCGTGGGGCTGTTACTGGGAGCCAGGCTGTAGGACTGCCCTAAATTCTCTTCTTATTGAGTCTGGGCTGGAAATCACTCAATTCTGCTGAGGACACACATCTCTGCTCGCACACACACGCAGGGAGGGGAAGCGAGGGAGGGCGAAGGAAAGGGAGAGTGAGCGAGAGAGTGAGAGAGAGAGAGGACGCGGTGTGTATAAATATCTCCAGCTCTCTAGATAGTCGGCAGATTTATTCCGCTGCCAAGCCTGCAGAAAATTGACTTGTTTCATGGAGGCAGGCTATTGACACATTACCGCGAGGAGGGTTAGGAGAGAGAGCGGTGCGGCTGGCGGCCCCTCTATTATACGATAATGTAATCAGCATTGTGGGAAATGACTGTGGGTAAAATGGCATCGCTGACATTTATATTAGAGGATATTGATGGCAGGAACTGTGACCACATCTATCGTACCTCCCGTTTGCCAGGATTGACACAGACGACGCTTGTTGGCTGGATTTCCTCTCTCCCTCTCTCTCTCTCCCCCTCTCTCTCTCTCTCTCTTTCCTCTTAGCTCCGTCGCTAGCTGCTGTCACTGCAGATAGATAATTGAAAAATGGATCTCACCTTTCCAGCGAACAGGAGTGGTTCAGGCAATTACTGCAGAGGTTATCTACTCAATCTCGCGGCCTCGTCTCCGAGAGAGATTCGGAGGAAATTGGATTTTACATGGATGTTTTATTCGGCAAGGGCTTTAGTATAAAGAGAGGCAAGGAGACGGGCGGCAGGCTGCACGACCGAGAAGCCCTTTCGAGGGGCAGAGTGGGGTTTGACCGAGGACTTAGAATCATAGAATCATAGAATCACAGAATCATAGAATCACCAGGTTGGAAGAGACCCACCGGATCATTGAGTCCAACCATTCCCACTAATTTCTAAACCATGTCCCTCAGTACCTCATCCACCTGAACCTTAAACACCTCCAGGGAAGGTGACTCAACCCCCTCCCTGGGCAGCCTCTGACACTGACCAATCACCTTTTCTGTTAAATATTTTTTCCTCATCTCCAGCCTAAATCTCCCCTGGTGGAGCTTGAGGCCATTCCCTCTTGTCTTGTCCCCTGTCACTTGGGAGAAGAGGCCAGCTCCCTCCTCTCCACAACCTCCTTTCAGGAGGTTATCAGCACTGTTGAGGTCAAAAACAGACTTGGCTGTGGCCATGGTGTTATCACCACTCCCGGGCGCTCAGCACAATTTCTGGTCTCAATTTGTTTGTTTTGAGGTCACTGCTTGGTTTTCCTTTGTGTTTGGGGCTTCTTTCTTTCAGGTGGAGGCTAGAAGAGTCCTCTTCTCCCAAGTGACAGGGGACAGGATGAGAGGGAATGGCCTCAAGCTCCACCAGGGGAGATTTAGGCTGGAGATTAGGAGGAAGTTTTTCACAGAAAGGGTCATTGGGCATTGGAATAGGCTGCCCAGGGAGGGGGTTGATTCCCCTTCCCTGGAGGTGTTTAAGGGACAGGTGGACGAGGTGCTGAGGGACATGGCTTAGTGTTTGATAGGAATGGTTGGACTCGATGATCCGATGGGTCTCTTCCAACCTGGTTGTTCTATGATTCTATGAAAAGAAATCCAACACAGCATCAGACAGTCTCCCCATTCCCTCCACTGCCCCCAGCAGAGACCCCTCCCCAGCCCGCGGGTGCTGCCCTCCAGCCCCAGCTCCCTGCACCCTGCTATGTGCTGCAGTCCTGCTGTCACCAGCTTTTTTCACACTCTCCTCTGCCTGTCCCCTGATGTCAGCGGTGGAGACGCTCATCTCTCTTGCTGATCAAATCATTCCTGACGTGCACAGCGGCAGCTTCTTCCTCACGCAGAGCCAGTCTCCAGGGTCCCAGGTGAGGTCCTGCTCTTTCTTCCCTGGCAGTGAGAAGGCAGAGATGAGCACAGGGAAGAGACCCACTGGATTGAGTCCAACCATTCCTATCAAACACTAACCCATGTCCCTCAGCACCTCGTCCACCCATCCCTTAAACACCTCCAGGGAAGGGGAATCAACCCCCTCCCTGGGCAGCCTCTGCCACTGCCCAATGACCCTTTCTGTGAAAAATCTTTTCCTAATGTCCATCCTGACCCCCCTCGGTGGAGCTTGAGGCCATTCCCTCTCGTCCTGTCCCCTGTCCCTTGGGAGAAGAGCCCAGCTCCTTCCTCTCCACAACCTCCTCCGCTTCCACCAGCAGCCACAAGGAAAGACCTGACATCTCGCACTGATGTCCCGAAGCACAATCATCCATGTTCAGTAGAAAGAGGTGGCCAGGCTCTCTGAAAATATCTCCATTGAAAAAATAAAAGGAAAAAGCATGCACAGGATCAAGCTTATGGAGTTAAATTTTTCATTTTGCTTTCACATATCTTTTTCAAGTAAAGGAAATACTGAGTTTCTATGCTGTGAACATAACCTGCGTTACCTTAAGAGTGATAAAAATCTGCTTTTTGAGCTGCAAATGATAGACTGAAAGAGGGTGAGGGGTTCAGGCATGAATCATAGAATCATAGAATCATAGAATCACCAGGTTGGAAGAGACCCACAGGATCATCGAGTCCAACCATAATGGGGTAGAAATGTTTTAAAAAAAAAACAGCAGCAAAAAAAAAAAAAATTTCAAATCACAGTGAAATAAAATATTGGCTTCATTTCCTTCTGAAACTTTTCATTTAAAGAAAAAGGTAATGAAATGCTGCTGCAATGACATTTCTGACAAAGTGCCATTCTTCAGCATGACCTCTTGGACCCACTGGCACCGGTGCTGCTAACGAGTTCTGCATTCGTCAAAGCCTGCAGGTGGGGGGGGCAGCGCGCCAGGTACTGATGAGGTGTTTAAGGCACAGGTAGATGAGGTCTTGAGGGACATGGGTTAGTGATTGATAGGAATGGTTGGACTCGATGATCCGATGGGTCTCGTCCAACCTGGTTGTTCTATGATTCTATGGTTCTTGTCCACCAGTGCCTCACGGGTCTCAATCCCACAGCAGCTTCCACTGGAGATGTTCGGGTTGGGCTAGTGGTGCCTGTGATTTCCACAAGGGAACAGAAGGAAAGGCTTGAAGAAGCTTTGTAGTCATCAAGAACCTGCTCTTAGAATCACAGAATCACCAGGTTGGAAGAGACCCATCAGATCATCGAGTCCAACCATTCCTATCAAACACTAACCCATGTCCCTCAGCACCTTGTCCACCCGTCCCTTAAACACCTCCAGGGAAGGTGAATCAACCCCCTCCCTGGGCAGCCCCTGACACTGCCCAATGACCCTTTCCATGAAAAACTTCCTCCTAATCTCTAGCCACTCTCTGGTGAGGCTGCTCCTCGAATCCTGTGTTCAGCTCTGGGCCCCTCAGCACAAGAAGGATGTTGAGAGAGTCCAGAGAAGAGCAACGAAGCTGAGGAAGGGACTAGAGAAGCTGCAGGGCACCTGGGCTCTCTTGGAGACTCCTCCCTCCCCAGGTGTTGCTGCTTTGCCCTCTCCAAGGGATCCCTTTTAATTCCCGGGGGGGACCAACAGCCTCTAGCTGTGCCCGGCTGGGCTATGGGTGAGGGATGCATCTCCTGGCATCACTGCTGCCCTGGCATCACCGGTGAGTCCCCATGGCACACCCTGCATCCCACGGGAGCGTGGCGGCGGGGGGGGGGGGGGAAAGAAAGGCTGGGGGGCCTGGTGGCCCCCCAGCCAGGTAGGCAGGTAGGGATGATTGGGAGGGTTGGTGGCTGCTCCAATCTCACCTCTTGATCCCTCTGTGTGCCCTCTGGCTGTGAGGAGTTATCATTCTGGGGTAGGGGATGGGTCAGTGGTGGGACAGAAGCCCTTTGGATTGGGGCTCCTTACTTGGTGTGCTGGGGGTCCCTGTTGTGTGCATGCTGAGGGACACGGGCTAGTGATTGACAGGGATGGTTGGACTCAATGACCCAGTGGGTCTCTTCCAACCTGCTGATTCTATGATTCTATGAGAGACCTGGGGGTGTTTATCCTGGAGAAGAGGAGGCTGAGAGGAGACCTCATTGCTCTCTCCAACGCCCTGAAAGGAGCTTGGAGCCCCTGATCGAGTGGGAGGTGTCCCTGCCCACGGCATGGGGGTTGGAACTGGAAGAGTTTTAAGGTCCCTTCCAACCCAAACCATTCAGTGATTCTATGATGTTATGACCACCACAAAAAGTCTGTTAATATCTCTAAAAGCCTAGTGGTTTAGCTGAGTGTCCTGGTACATTGTCTTCTCTGTAACCCCAGTAATTGCCCTGAATCTGGCATTTGCTTTCATTGCTCAGCCTAGATTGCTGTGGGTTGTTGTTGCCTACTTATAAATAGCAGCTTTTTGCCACCTTGCAGGACATTGCACTCCACAAAGGTGGTGAGGAGGCTTTGCCGCTGCCTAAATAAGCTTCCCTGAAGTGGGATGGATGCCATGAGACTTAATTTCCTTTAAATGCTTCGAGCTCCTCGGATGGAGGAGCACAATATTATTTTATTAGCCTTTACCACGATTGTTAGCAGTATTACTAATATCAGTCTTATTATAGTAATAACATCTGGTCGGGATCAGGAGTGATGAAGCCTGAGTAGTTCGTTGTCTGCAGTGCTGGACCTCAGGGTATGGTGAGTGTGTAGGAATAACCCAACAATGATCCCAGATCCATTGTAGGAGAGGGAATAAGCCCTGGAGATCCCAAACAATGCAAGATACAAGTAACTCATAGAATCATAGAATCACCAAGTTGGAAGAGACGCACCGGATCATCAAGTCCAACCATTCCCATCAAACACTAACCCATGTCCCTCAGCACCTTGTCCACCTGTCCCTTAAACCCCTCCAGGGAAGGTGACTCAACCCCCTCCCTGGGCAGCCTCTGCCACTGCCCAATGATGTTTTCTGTGAAAAGTCGTTCCTTTAGAGTTACTTTTCCCCAGTATCACCCGACTGTGGGGAAACCTCCACCCTGGGTCAGTGTTTCTCCAGCCCCAAGAACATAAAGAACTGACCCCAGATTTGTCAAAGCTATGTGAGCCTGCAAGGGACGGTGCTGGTGAGCTCAGGTGTATGTGTTCAGGACACGGAATGGCTGAGAGCTCCCATCAGGAAAAAGTTTTTGCAGAAAGGGTTATTAGGCAGTGGGAGAGGATGCCCAGGGAGGTGGTTGAGTCACCTTCCCTGGAGGGGTCTAAGGGACGGGTGGATGAGGTGTTGAGGGACATGGGTTAGTGTTTGATGGGAATGGTTGGACTCGATGATGCGGTGGGTCTCTTCCAACCTGGTTGTTCTATGATTCTGTGATTCTGTGATTCTATGATTCAGCAACCATCCCCAGTCCTGATCACTGGGACCTTTAAGAAGCACTTTGCTGCTGAAGCTCAAGACGCCAGGGGGACATGAGGCTGAGATCACATAATCACAGAACAACCAGGTTGGAAGGCACCCATAGAATCTTCTAGTCCAACCATTCCTATCAAACACTAAACCAAGTCCCTCAATACCTCATCCATCCGTGCATTAAACACCTCCAGGGATGATGACTAAACCACCTCCCTGGGCAGCCTATTCCAATGCCCAATGACCCTTTCCATGAAAAACCTCCTCCTAATCTCCAGCCTAAATCTCCCCTGGTGGAGCTTGAGGCCATTCCCTCTCGTCCTGTCCCCTGTCCCTTGGGAGAAGAGCCCAGCTCCCTCCTCTCCACAACCTCCTTTCAGGGAGTTGCAGAGAGTAATGAGGTCTCCTCTCAGCCTCCTCTTCTCCAGGATAAACAACCCCAGCTCTCTCAGAAGCTCCTCATAGGGTCTGTTCTCCAGCCCCTTTCCCAGCCTCGTTGCTCTTCTCTGGACTCTCTCCAGAGCCTCAACATCCTTCTTGTGCTGAGGGGCCCACAACTCAACACAGGATTCAAGGAGCACCTCACCAGTGCTGAGTCCAGAGGGAGAATCACCTCCCTGGCCCTGCTGGTCACACCGTTTCTGATCCAAGCCAAGATGCCCTTGGCCTTCTTGGCCACCTGGGCACACTGCTGGCTCATGGTCAGTCGCTGTCGACCAACACCCCCAGGTCCCTCTCCTCCTGGCAGTTTTCCAGCCAGACTTCTCCCAGTCTGTAGCTCTGCATAGGGTTGTTGTGCCCCAAGTGCAGGACCCGGCATTTGGCCGTATTAAACCTCATGCCGTTGGACACTGCCCAGCGCTCCAGCCTGTTTAGGTCCCTTTGCAAAGCCTCCCTACCCTCCAGCAGATCGACACTTCCACACAGCTTTGTGTCATCTGCAAACTTGCTAAGGGTACCCTCAATGCCCTCATCCAGGTCATTGGTGAAGACGTTGAACAGGACTGGACCTAGCCTCAGCGTCACCTCTGAGCAAACGGATGGAGAAAATCTAACCCACTCTAGTCCCTCCTGTGTTTGCAGACGCTTTTCCTCAGCTGCAGAGTGGACCACATCCACCTGCAGCCCTGATTTTGAGACATTTAGAAGGTCCCGAACTTTGCTTTGTTGGTGTTTACCCTCTCTCCGTGTCCTTGTCCTGCCTGTGCCCTTCTCAGCTCCTGCCCGGAGCAACTTTTGGAGCTTGGCTTCCCTTCCCACCTCTCTCGGTGTGCATTACATCCACGCTGGGGGTGGGAGGAAGGTGGGAAGGTTTGGTGGCATTGATCAATAACTCTTTCCTGCCCAGCCAGGAACCCAAGCCGCCCAACTTTATTGCTGCAACCAGATCCTGACTGGAGGGAGGTTACCACAACCGGCCCTGGGCCGAGGGGGCCAGAAGAACAAATACCTCCCTAACAGGCATGACTCGAGCCGGCACATGCCCTGCTCTCCGGATGGCTCCGCGATCAGAGGAAACCCCCGTGAGGATTTACAAGTCCCAACCGCTTCCTGAAATCACCACTTATCTCACTGCCCCATCACCTGCAGCGGGTCCGGATCCCCTCGTTTGAAGGGAAAGGGGAGCCCTGAGGAGGAAGAGGAGGAGGAGGTGTGAGAGTCTTGATGTTCCAACTATGGGGCTGGGGGATGGCGACGGAGCCGGCAATGAAATATCCGAGCGCTCCGGCCGAGTCTTTTTACTACCTGCGACGGAAAATGAGTGCCAGCTGCAAATCAGGGGTTTCAACAGCCTCTCTGAAGGCATGTCAAGCATTTTATGGCTGGAAATACATTTAGGGTTTATTATGGGCTGCCCACTGATCTTTCCTGCCTGCACACAGCCTCTGGGCCCTGTTCCCACCCTGCCTCTGGATGAGGAGGGGTCCCCACAAATTGATCGGTTTTCAGATGGCAAATCGATTGGTTCCATCTGCTCCTTCTCTGCTTTCCGGCTCCTGAGCAAGGGTTTAACCTCACGTCGAGACAGGCTGGGAGCTGATTCGGAGGGAAGCCTGGGCCTGCAGTGGGACACAGCATTTGTCGCAGACCTGTCAAATGTCACACACAGCAGGACCGGGATCCCCTCTTTGTGTCACTGGGTCCCGACCTCCCCATCCTCCAGCACCCGACACGCGAGAACCCCACATCTTCATGAGAGGAGCAGCCCCAGCATCCAGTCCCATGCTGGGGACTGGGGAAAGTAGGGCACGGGATGGGTGATGGACATCCTGGAGGTGGGAAGATGCTGCACCCACAGCTTCATGAACCAGCACACAAACTCTCTAGGAGCCTGTTGGGACAAATGTCTTTCAGTATCACTGCTAGATGCTACCTGAAGGGAGGTTGTGGAGAGGAGGGAGCTGGGCTCTTCTCCCAAGGGACAGGGAACAGGACAAGAGGGAATGGCCTCAAGCTCCACCAGGGGACATTTAGGCTAGAGATTAGGAGGAATTTTTTCACACAAAGGGTCATTGGGCACTGTCAGAGGCTGCCCAGAGAGGTGGTTGATTCCCCTTCCCCGAGGTTTTTAAGGCACAGGTAGATGAGGTGCTGAGGGACATGGGTTAGTGTTTGATAGGAATGGTTGGACTCGATGATCCGATGGGTCCTTTTCAACCTGTTTGTTCTATGGTTCTATGTCCTTTGTTAAACTCATTCTGCCCATAACCTGGATGCCAAGGAAAGGCTCTGGTGTCCTGAGGTGCTTCGGCTCCTGGCACTGCTTGCTCAGTAGCCATCCCCCTTGGGTGGTGGCCCTGCCATGGGGCAGCAGGGAGCACCTCAATGTCCAGCCAGGGGTCCCAGTGTGGGTGCCCATCCCCTCATATACTCCTGCTACCATCTGCTGGAAGGAATCAGGCTGCGCACTTGCCTGCCACACCAAAACCCTCCTGGGAGCCCTGGTGGGGACAGGACATGCCCCAGGGCAGCTCCACAATCTCACAGAAGACTTTCATAGAATCATAGAACAACCAGGTTGGAAGAGACCCATCGGATCATTGAGTCCAACCATTCCTATCAAACACTAACCCATGTCCCTCAGCATCTCATCCACCTGTGCTTCAAACACCTCCAGGGAAGGTGACTCAACCACCTCCCTGGGCAACCTATTCCAATGCCCAATGACCCTTTCCATGAAAAACTTCCTTCTAATCTCCAGCCTAAACCTCCCCTGGTGGAGCTTGAGGCCATTCCCTCTTGTCCTGTCCCTTGGGAGAATTGCCCAGCTCCCTCCTCTCTACAACCTCCCTTCAGGTAGTTGCAGAGAGTAATGAGGTCTCCTCTCAGCCTCCTCTTCTCCAGGCAAATGTATTTAACTTTAATTTTGTCTGTGCCTCAGTTTCCCTGCTGATACTTAAAACACCACCTCCGCCCTCTCCGTTGGATTTATTGTGACTGTAAATGTCGCCTCCTAGACAGGTGCCACTAACCTCTCCGTGCTCCCATTCCCTTTCCTTCCCACCATTAAAAAAATGCATCACATCGAGCAGCTCTCTCCTATCACACCTTCAAACGCTTTTAAACACCTTCTCTGGAGATGCTTAAAAGGTGTTGAGGAACATGGGTTAGTGTTTGATGGGAATGGTTGGACTCAATGATCCAATGGGTCTCTTCCAACCTGGTGATTCTATGATTCTATGATCACAGAAGCACAACCGCATCTTGAATCAGGCAAGCAGGCTGCTCACCTCTCACTGTCTAGGAAAAAAAAAATAGTGCCAGAAGCCAAAAAACCAGCTCAACATGCTCTCCTGTGCAAGCTGGGCCAGGGACCAAAGTCAGTGGGTACCAGGCTGGAAGCCTGTGTGGTTTTGTTATGGGCTGTTGAACAAGCTACACAGTTTTACCCTACAGGGTGTCATAAATAAGCAATGAAAAAGCAGAGAAGTGAAAAGGAAAAGTATTTGCCTGGATAAAAATACACCACAAAGTAAATAAGTCAGAAGGAGGTGGACTTGAGTGTACTCTTAGTAAGTTTGCAGATGACACTAAGCTGTGTGGATTTGCTGGAGGGTAGGGAGGCTCTGCAAAGGGATCTAAACAGGCTGGATCCATGGGCTGAGTCCAGTGGGATGAGGTTTAACACGGCCAAATGCCGCATCCTGCACTTGGGGCACAACAACCCTATGCAGAGCTACAGACTGGGAGAAGTCTGGCTGGAAAACTGCCAGGAGGAGAGGGACCTGGGGGTGTTGGTCGACAGCGACTGACCATGAGCCAGCAGTGTGCCCAGGTGGCCAAGAAGGCCAATGGCATCTTGACTTGGATCAGAAATGGTGTGACCAGCAGGGCCAGGGAGGTGATTCTCCCTCTGGACTCAGCACTGGTGAGGCTGCTCCTTGAATCCTGTGTCCAGTTGTGGGCCCCTCAGCACAAGAAGGATGTTGAGGCTCTGGAGAGAGTCCAGAGAAGAGTAATGAGACTGGGGAAGGGACTGGAGAAGAAGAGGAGCGGCTGAGAGAGCTTCAGGTGTTTATCCTGGAGAAGAGGAGGCTGAGGGGAGACCTCATTGCTCTCTGCAACTACCTGAGAGGAGGTTGTGGAGAGGAGGGAGCTGGGTTCTTCTCCCAAGGGACAGGGGACAGGACGAGAGGGAATGGCCTCAAGCTCCACCAGGGGAGACTTAGGCTAGAGATTAGGAGGAGGTTTTTCACAGAAAGGGTCATTGGGCATTGGAATAGGCTGCCCAGGGCGGGGGTTGATTCACCTTCCCTGGAGGTGTTTAAGGGACGGGTGGACGAGGTGCTGAGGGACATGGGTTAGTGTTTGATAGGAATGGTTGGACTCGATGATCCAATGGGTCTCTTCCAGCCTGGTAATTCTATGATTCTGTAATTCTATGATTCTATGAGTGTGCTGGGCCTGCTCTGTCTGAAAACGAGTTTGAAAGGTAGGGAAGGTGATTTAAGAGGCTGCAGGTAAACACGGGCTCCCACACACTGCTCTGGGGGAAAAGTGGCAGAATAAATATGCAAATCCTTCTTATGTGACAGCCAAGATGGTGGAAATGATTATGAAACAGGCCTCGCGAAGGCTGATTAATAATTTATCCCCAAATGGAAGTTAATTCTTGGCTGAGCAGCCAGGATGAAAAGGATGGAGAATCAATAAGAGCATTTACAACTCTGTAAAACGCATTTACGAGTATGAAAAGACGGGTTGTTCAGTGGCTTTGCACGAGCGAGAAAAGAGGGAAGGGAGAGCACACAGCGGTAAGTGTGCAGCACTGGAGAGGGAGCTGAGCACCAGCAGAGGCTGGTGGAGCAGAGCATTGTCTCCGGATCAGCTCTGCAACCCGGATGATCCTCCGCAGTTAATACACGCCCTGACAGCCCATGAAGGACACGTTAATTCAACCCAGTTGCTTACGAAGGTTCCTTCCTGTGATGGATGCGGTGTTGACAGAGCAGTTCAGAGCTATCTTCAGTCATAACGTCCTGCACTCAGCGACAGAGAGTGGAAGACACTGCTTGGGACACCAAGCCCATGCTCACCCAACCTAGCTAGTCCTCTTCACCACTCATCCTCCTCTCATAGAATCATAGAATCACCAGGTTGGAAGAGACCCATTGGATCATCGAGTCCAACCATTCCTATCAAACACTAACCCATGTTCCTCAGCACCTCATCCACCCGTCCCTTAAACCCCTCCAGGGAAGGGGAATCAACCACCTCCCTGGGCAACCTCTGACACTGCCCAATGACCCTTTCCGTGAAAAACTTCCTCCTAATCTCCAGCCTAAATCTCCCCTGGTGGAGCTTGAGGCCATTCCCTCTTGTCCTGTCCCTTGGGAGAAGAGCCCAGCTCCCTCCACTCTACAACCTCCTTTCAGGGAGTTGTAGAGAGCAATGAGGTCTCCTCTCAGCCTCCTCTTCTCCAGGATAAACACCCACAGCTCTCTCAGCTGCTCCTCATAGGGCCTGTTCTCCAGCCCCTTCCCCAGCTTTGTTGCTCTTCTCTGGACTTGCTCCAGAGCCTCAACATCCTTCTTGTGCTGAGGGGCCCACAACTGAACACAGGATTCAAGGAGCAGCCTCACCAGTGCTGAGTCCAGAGGGAGAAGATCCTCCCTGGCCCTGCTGGTCACACCGTTTCTGATCCAAGCCAGGATGCCATTAGCCTTCTTGGCCACCTGGGCCACTGCTGGCTCCTGGTCAATCCCTGTTGACCAACACCCCCAGGTCCCTCTCCTCCTATCAGCTTTCTAGACAGATTTCTCCCACCCACCGGATCATCAAGTCCAACAATTCCTATCAAACACTAACCCATGTCCCTCAGCACCTCGTCCACCCGTCCTTTAAACCCCTCCAGGGAAGGTGACTCAACCCCCTCACTGGGCAGACATGTAACTGTCACCAGTGGTTTGGAGCCTGTGGTTCATGGGCTCCTGAAAAATGCCTGAAAAGGGAGAAAGAAGAACCAGTAGGGCCACAAATGGCTAAAACCCACACTGCCCCTGGCACGTTTTTCTTCATGATTTCCCCTGTAATTAGAGCAGTGACATTTTGGAGGAGCAGAGGGAGGTGGGAAGGCAGCTCCCGCTAGGGCTGTGCCTGATGCCGAGACCCTCCCTGCCTTGGGCAGAGAGTACAGATAATAGATCTGCACAGATTTCCTCTTAGTGCTGCTCGTCCCCTCAGGGCCTTTGGCAGAGTGTCCCCAGCCCTGGGATGGCACAGTCTGTCCTAACCGAATGGCTCGACAGAGGGAATGCGGAGCGAGAAATGCGAGGCTGGAGGGACCCTGAGAGATGGTCTTGCAAGACAAGTCTCCCCAGACCTTCCCAACAGATGGGGTGTCCAGCCTGCTCGCAAACACTGCCAGTGGAAGAGGCTCCGTCCCGTCCTGACAGCTTGTTCCAGGGTTTGGGCATGATCAGAGTTGAAGGAGTTTCCTCACATCTGACCTAAATCATCTCTGCTGCACATGGAGAGCCTCCTTCTCCTTGTCTTGTCCTCACACTGCATATGGAGAGCAATAATTCATGTCCTTATATAAAAACCTTATACACAGAAATATTTTTTAATTGCTGCCTTCTGGTCCTTTCCTTTTTGGACAAAAGCAACCCAGTTCCTTCCATTCTCCTTCCAAGGTCAGATATTCCAGAGTTTTTCTCTTTGTTACAGTAGGATGGACATAGCCCTCCACATACCACCTGCTGTGAGCGAAGAGGAATCGCTCCAGAGCACATTTCTGATCTCCCTCCTCAAAAAGCATCTAGTAGGAGTAGCTTCAGAGGGCGTTTCTGGTCTCCCTCCTCAAAAACCATCGAGTAGTAATCGCTCCAGAGGGTGTTTCTGGTCTCCTTCCTCAAAAAGATGAGGTCCCGAGGGACATGGTTTAGTGTTTGATAGGAATGGTTGGACTCGATGATCCGATGGGTCTCTTCCAACCTGGTTGTTCTATGATTCTATGATTCTAAAGCATCTGGTAGGAGTAGCTCCAGAGCACATTTCTGGTCTCCCTCCTCAAAAAGCATCGAGTAGGACTCCAGAAGAAGCAGAGAAAGGCTGCAGAGAGGGATGGTCAAGGGTCTGGCACTACCATGTGTGAGCAGAGACCCTTCAGCTCCTCTCAGGGAGTTGGAGAGAGCAATGAGGTCTCCTCATGAGATCATGGTTGATTTGGTCCAGTGCTGAGCCAGGGCACAGGCTGTCTCTGGGTCATCCAGCTACCCACTGCATCGCTTCCAGAGTGCTCCAAAACCATCGCTTTGTCACATTTCTTGTGGGAGAAAGTGTTTTTCCACCTCCTCTTATGGAGGAGGCCAAGGCTGGTGGCATTGGTGGAAAGGAGACCATTCCTGAGAGCAAGCAAATCCCTGACACCCAGACTGAGAGGAAGGGTGGGCACAGACATGGATTTTCATAGAATCATGGAATCACCAGGTTGGAAGAGACCCATCGGATCATCGAGTCCAACCATTCCTATCAAACACCAAACCATATCCCTCAGGTCTACCTGTGCCTTAAACCCCTCCAGGGAAGGTGACTCAACGACCTCCCTGGGCAGCCTATTCCAATGACCCTGTGTGTGAAAATACTTTCAGTACTTTATTTATTTTTACAACTCTCCCTTTTCCCACCTGCCCCTCCAACGCATCTTAGAGCGCAAGACTGACACCTGCCAGGATGCGAGATGTCCAGACAACATCAGACCCATCCCCTCCAGAGCTGGAGCAGAAGGGAACCGGTTTCAGCCCCTGTGGAGATCAAAGGACCAGCTGGGGCTGGGGTTGCAGGGTTGAGCAGGTCCCCAGTTGCAGGGACGTCAGTCACGTCCCTCTGCACGTGCTCCTGCAGACGCTCAGCACATGACTTCGGGGCAGCTGGTGGCAGCTCAACCTTGGCCTGTGCACCCGCTTCCTTGAGAAGCATGACGGAAGGGATTAAGTGGCTTGTAAGGTGACACGGGGCCCATCGGCTCTCGGTGGCCTGGTGGGAGGGGAGATGCTGGATTGGCTTTCCAGCTCTGCCCTTGGTCTCCTGTCCAGTCTCTAGCAAGATAACAACCTGTCCTCACTGGAGCTGGAGGAACCTGCCACCGACCTTCCAGGACTCATCTCTGTGTCCTTTGCACACAAGGAGGACAGAATTTGTTCCTCAGGCCTCTTCTCTGTGTCCTTTGCCCTCAAGGAGGACATGATTTGTTCCTCAAGCCTCTTCTCTGTGTCCTTTACTCTCAAGGAGGACATGATTTGTTCCTCAAGCCTCTTCTCTGTGTCCTTTCCTCTCAAGAAGGACAGGATTTGTTCCTCAAGCCTCTTCTCTGTGTCCTTTGCCCTCAAGGAGGACATGATTTGTTCCTCAAGCCTCTTCTCTGTGTCCTTTGCCCTCAAGGAGGACATGATTTGTTCCTCAAGCCTCTTCTCTGTGTCCTTTACTCTCAAGGAGGACAGGATTTGTTCCTCAGGCCTCTTCTCTGTGTCCTTTGCTCTCAAGGAGGACATGATTTGTTCCTCAAGCCTCTTCTCTGTGTCCTTTGCTCTCAAGGAGGACAGAATTTATTCCTCAACCCTCTTCTCTGTGTCCCAAACAGTGATGCTCCCAGTTGGTACCTCCAGGAGCTGGTTGGGCACAGGATATAGGAGGGCAAGTAGATGCTGTTCGAGCCCAGATGGTGTCCATTTCTTGTCCTTTTCCTTACTTTAGGTCAGTTCTGCCACAGTCATTTTTCCCCTCTGTGAAACATGTGGTTGACAGTGACTGAACATGAGGCAGCAGTGGCCCATGTGGCCAAAAAGGCCAATGGCATCCTAGCTTGGATCAGACACAGTGTGACCAGCAGGGCCAGGGAGGTTATTCTCCCTCTGGACTCAACACTGGGGAGACCAAACCTTGAATCCTGTGTTCAGTTGTGGGCCCCTCAGCCCAAGAAGGATGTTGAGGCTCTGGAGTGAGTCCAGAGAAGAGCAACAAAGCTGGTGAAGGGGCTGGAGAACAGGCCCTATGAGGAGCAGCTGAGAGAGCTGGGGGTGTTTAGCCTGGAGAAGAGGAGGCTGAGGGGAGACCTCATTACTCTCTCCAACTACCTGAGAGGAGGTTGTGGAGAGGAGGGAGCTGGGCTCTTCTCCCAAGGGACAGGGGACAGGACGAGAGGGAATGGCCTCAAACTCCACCAGAGGAAGATTTAGGCTGGACATTAGGAAAAAATTTTCACAGAAAGGGTGATTGGGCAGTGGAAAAGGCTGACCAGGGAGGGGGTTGATTCACCTTCCCTGGAGGGGTTAAAGATGCGTGTGGACAAGGTCCTGAGGGACATGGGTTAGTGTTTGATGGGAATGGTTGGACTTGATGATCCGGTGGGTCTCTTCCAACCTGATGACTCTGTGATCTCAAGTGGAAAAAATTGTGGCCATTTCATCCGGAGAACAATGCTTAGAGGGTACTGCTCCGTCTAATTAAACATCTCTCCCCCTCTCCATGAGGGTCCTGGAGCAGTTGTGAGTCTGTCCAGCCAGAGATGATGGAGGAGCAGGAGGGAGCGAGTGCAATTCAGACTTGGCAACATTAGAGGGAGCTTTGGGAAGGGGTCTGCGAGGAGTCGGAAACAATAACTAGATGTAAATTATATTTCGCGAGTTCGTTTAAATAAGGGATCCACTTTAATCCCGTCGACTGTTTGCTTCGTGTACAGCTGAAAATTAGCATCGACGATTTTATGCGCACTAATAAATTTAAGCCATTACTCTCTCTCCATCTGCAGCTTCATTCATATAGTTTAAGAATCAAAGCGATTTCCCCGTAAATTTCTGAGGCTCAGTAATTTACTTCGAAGAATGTAAATAGAAAGCGCCTGAAGGCCCAGAGAGATGGTCTTACAAGCCTTCCCTTCCCTGCCTCCTCTTCTTAGTCATAGAATCATAGAATAGAATCATAGAACAACCAGGTTGGAAGGACCCATCGGATCTTCTAGTCCAACCATTCCTATCAAACACTAAACAAAGTCCCTCAAGACCTCATCCACCCGTGCCTTAAACCCCTCCAGGGAAGGGGAATCAACCACCTCCCTGGGCAGCCTATTCCAATGCCCAATGACCCTTTCTGTGAAAAACCTCCTCCTAATCTCTAGCCTAAATCTCCCCTGGTGGAGCTTGAGGCCATTCCCTCTTGTCCTGTGCCCTGTCACTTGGGAGAAGAGCCCAGCTCCCTCCTCTCTACAACCTTCTTTCAGGTATTTACAGAGAGCAATGAGGTCTCCCCTCAGCCTCCTCTTCTCCAGGATAAACACCCCCAGCTCTCTCAGACGCTCCTCATAGGGCCTGTTCTCCAACCCCTTCCCCAGCCTCATCGCTCTTCTCTGGACTCACTCCAGAGCCTCAACATCCTTCTTGTGCTGAGGGGCCCACAACTGAACACAGGATTCAAGGAGTGGCCTCACCAGTGCTGAGTCCAGAGGGAGAATCACCTCCCTGGCCCTGCTGGTCACACTGTGTCTGATCCAAGCCAGGATGCCATTGGCCTTAGTCGTCACAGGCAAAGGAGAGGCGAGATGCCCATCATGGGGAGAGAGAAGGTGGGAACCAGGCTGAGGTCCCACTGGTGTCATCCCGTGGCTGGACATGGCACCCATCGGTGAGGGAGAGGGAGCCCTGCACTCTGGGACGCTTGGCGAGGGCTCAGCACCAGGGATGTTTACGAGGGAATCAATCATCTTTAATTGTTCTTTGCCTCTCCGGTCGGGGTGGAACATTCCTCCTAAAGAGAAACTTGTTATCCTCCCCGGTAGTGTCCCTGTGCATTCCGGGCGTCGCCGGCTATAAATAACCCCCCGGACATGTGAACAGCACCCGGACATGAGAACAGTATGTGAGCAGAGCTCCCAGGGACCGCGGGGTCTGTCCTGCACACACACCAGGGCCGGCAGGCAAACCACCAGAGAGCTTTGCAGCCACCTGAGGAAGTTTCTTCCCTGTCCTTAGCTTAAAAGTGAAGGGAAAGGAGGCAAAAGATTGGAAGGAAACCAGCTGGCCAAGTGTTCTCACTGAAGGGTTTTAGGTTTGGTGTGTCCAGCTGGGGCAGGGACGATGGGTCTCTTCCAATCTGGTGATTCCATGATCATAGATTCATGGAATCATAGAATTACCAGGTTGGATGAGACCCACCAGATCATTGAGTCCAACCATTCCCACCAATCCCTAACCCATGTCCCTCAGCACCTCGTCCACCCGTCCCTTAAACCCCTCCAGGGAAGGGGAATCAACCTCGTCCCTGTTCAGCCTGTTCCAGTGCCCAATGACCCTTTCAGTGAAGAATTTTTTCCTTATGTCCAGCCTGAACCTCCCCTGGTGGAGCTTGAGGCCATTCCCTCTCGTCCTGTCGATGATTCTAAAGTTGGGATGTGGGTCTTTACCTTAATGAGTTGCCCAGTCTGACGTTGTGAATCATAGAATCATCACCAGGTTGGAAGAAACTCATCGGATCATCAAGTCCAGCCATTCCTATCAGACACTAAACCATGTCCCTCAGGACCTTGTCTACCCGTGAAACATCTTTGAAATTTGGAATTACGATTAGAAAGTCTCACTTTGGTTTGTTGGGTTTTTGGTTTTTTTTTTTTGAGAATTGCAGAATTGTCCCATCCCAAGTCAGAACAAAACCCACCAAAGGTCATAGAATCATAGAATCATAGAACAACCAGGTTGGAAGAGACCCATTGGATCATCAAGTCCAACCATATGAGCGGAAAGCAATAACATCCTTCATTGTAGAGCCTGTAAACGGTTTCATAGAATCATAGAACAACCAGGTTGGAAGAGACCCATCGGATCATCAAGTACAACCAAATGTTTCAAAACATTTACACTTTTTTTTTTTTTTGTAATACAGACAATATGTCCAAAACAGCCAATTGAACAGCTTTAAGTTCAGCAAATCGAGAGATAAAATTAATCAAATGCTGTTCTACTTAGGCAAAGCTTCTCTGTTTTACAGCGAAGGAGTTGGTGGATTATACAAGAGGTCTGAGCAAGAGGGTGTTTAGTGGAAACCAAAGGGGTCGAAGGCTAAAGTGCAATGGATGCTGCACAAAAATATAGCAAGAAACGGCTTTCTGGGAGGAAAAACATGCTTATAAATTTAAAACATTGGGCTACGTAGGAACTGAAGCTCTGGGATTTGGGGCTGGCATCGGGACGACTGCTTTTAAATGGTTATATAGCATTAAGCACAATAACGAGCAACCCACAGCTCCTCAAAGTGCAGAAGTTGGCAAAATCCAGAGGGAAGAAGGAAAGCTGAGAGCCCCAGATGTGCTGCACTTAATTAGAAATGTCCATCTTGTTCCTTCTCTCTCCTTTCGCTGATTTCGAAACTATCTGCAAAAGGAAAACCCTCGAGGAGCACTCATTTCAGGTCAGATTAATTAATTTTATTTCAATTTCAAGGCTTGAAAGCATCATTCTTTTTTTTTTTTTTAAACGCGAAAACAAGAAGTTGTGTTGAGACACCAAGAATAATAATTTTTTTTAAAACACAGAAGTGAAGTCATAGAATCATAGAACCATAGAACAACAAGGTTGGAAGGGACCCATCAGATCTTCTAGTCCAAACATATCGGATCTTCTAGTCCAAAACATATATTACATTACATATTACATATTACATTATATTACATATTACATATTACATTATATTACATATGACATATTATATCATAAAATTTTCTGAATTTTCTTCCGAAGTGAAATCCTGGTGAAATAAAACAATTCTTTTCAATGTTAGAAGAATGGTCCGTGCTGATCAAACGCTCTCCAGCAGGAATACTTGCTCCAGGGCTGATTTTTTTGCTGCCTTTCTGAGCTATATCTTAGAGGGTGATTGTCTGAACAGATCTCAGCAACAGACAACTTGGCAAACTTTGCACTGGCCCTGAAGACAAGAGAAGCTGGATCCATCTCAGAGGCCGTGGTGACCACGAGACAGGGGAATGTGGATGAAAATTAGGTCCTGCAGGTAGGACAGAGCGGGAATGGCTTTGATAGAATTCAAAATATGTAATAAACACTGTGTTTTTCTGCAGAAAAAGAGGAGATGACAGGGATGAGATGAACTTTTCCCAGAAAGGGTCATTGGGCAGTGGTAGAGGCTGCCCAGGGAGGGGGTTGAGTCACCTTCCCTGGAGGGTTTAAGGGACGGGTGGATGAGGTGCTGAGGGACATGGGTTAGTGATTGATAGGAATGGTTGGACTTGATGATCCGGTGAGTCTCTTCCAACCTGGTTGTTCTATGATTCTATGATTAAAACAAGTGGAAGAGAAAACCTCAATCAACCCAACATCTTTTTCCCAAGAGAGCCACTACCCAGGACCAAGAGCAACCAGAGGGAACAGTGATGTAACAGTGAGGCTGGAGAGTGCAGCAGGAGGACTGGCAGAGGCTGAAGTCTCATTGCATCATAGGTCCGGACTTGTAAATAAAAAAGATCATAGAATCATAGAACAACCAGGTTGGAAGAGACACATCAGATCATCAAATCCAACCATTCCTATCAAACACTAACCCATGTCCCTCAGCACCTCATCCACCCGTCCCTTAAACACCTCCAGGGAAGGGGAATCAACCACCTCCCTGGGCAGCCTATTCCAATGCCCAATCACCCTTTCTGTGAAAAACTTCCTCCTAATCTCCAGCCTAAATCTCCCCTGGTGGAGCTTGAGGCCATTCCCTCTCATCCTGTCCCCTGTCCCTTGGGAGAAGAGCCCAGCTCCCTCCTCTCTACAACCTCCTTTCAGGGAGTTGTAGAGAGCAATGAGATCTCCTCTCAGTGACAGAGGAGAAGGATGATCATCAGCCACTGGGCTCCGATTAAGCAGATATTTTGGGATTCAGATGTGATTTCCCAGCTGGACGTAACCACAATCCTCTAGTTGTGGATTCAAGCAGCCAGAACAGGGGCATCTCTGCAGACCACGATGACCCCTGCGAGGGGTTCGACCTCTGTGGTTGGGTTGCTTGACCACCTTCCCCATTGCTGCCTCCACCCTCAGCCTGTGGCTGATCCTCCTAACTTCTTTTCTCTCTCTCCAGGCGATAAATCGCAGATGCTGGGGAACAAAGGAAATGCTGGAGTGACGGGAATCCCTCCGTCAAAGTCTCAGTTTGACGCATCCTCTGCTTTTCCCGCACCTCATTTTCCCTTCCTGTGTCCCAGTTAATAGAGTTGCTACCCTGTTAGTTTGAAGGGAGGCTGGAATCCTATTAGAATATTAAATTGTCTGGCATTGCGCTGCTGGCAAGAAGCGGCACGGAGGGCTGTGTGTTAGCTTGACAGATAAGCTGTCATTCTCTTAAGTTAGCTACATTTAAAAGCCAACGTCTTTGTTAGATCAGAGGGGAACAGCAGGTGAAGCAACCAGAGAAGGAATGTTCCTCCTCCCCTGCTGACACTGCTGCACTCGATCAGGTGGCATCAGCCAGTCACACTAATCTTCCTGCACGTGGATTTGGGAACACATCCTCCTCTGGCCTCAGCTTCTGACAGCGTTTTCCTTGCTTTCTGCCGTGGGGGAGAGGGGAACATCGCTGCTCTGCCCTTTTCCTAGATCAGGAGGTTGCCTGAGTTGCTTTGAAAAGCTGAGATGAGGAGCGGGAGAGGTATGAAAGCGAAGGACAGAGACACCCACAAGAAGCCAGAGAAGGGATCCTTCTCCCACAAGCTTTCAGGTGGCATTTCATAGAATGATAGCATCATAGAATCATAGAATCATGGAACAACCAGGTTGGAAGAGACCCACCGGATCATCGAGTCCAACCATTCCTATCAAAATAGGCCCTGGGGGTGTTTATCCTGGAGAAGAGGAGGTTGAGGGGAGACCTCATTGCTCTCTCCAACTCCCTGGGAGGAGGTTGGGGAGAGGAGGGAGCTGAGCTCTTCTCCCAAGGGAGAGGGGACAGGATGAGAGGGAATGGCCTCAAGCTCCACCAGGGGAGATTTAGGCTGGAAATTAGGGGAAGTTTTTCACAGAAAGGGTGATTGGGCATTGGAACAGGCTGCCCAGGGAGGTGGTTGTTTCCCCTTCCCTGGAGGTGTTTAAGGGACGGGTGGATGAGGTGCTGAGGGACACGGGTTAGAGTTTGATAGGAATGGTTGGACTCGATGATCCGGTGGGTCTCTTCCAACCTGGTTGTTCTATGATTCTATGTCCTGCTTTGCCTCAGTGCAGGACGTCCGTATCACTTCTGGAGAGAGGAGGATGAGTGAGCTTGTCTTGTTTAACCCAGCATGACACCCGCTGAGAGGGGATCTGATTGCTGCCCATAAATACGTCAACAGGACTAACAGCAGAGAAGAGCCGCTGGAGCTAAAAGAGGACACTGGCACTGGAACAAGCAGGGCTAAAGGAGAAGAAAATAAATATTGACTGGAAATGAGGGGCAGATTCGTAGCGAAAAGAGAAGCTGGAATACACATTGCACAAGGCTTGTGCAAGTCAATAGAATCACCAGGTTGGAAGAGACCCATCGGATCATTGAGTCCAACCATTCCTATCAAACACTAAACCATGTCCCTCAAGACCTCATCCACCCAACCCTTAAACACCTCCAGGGAAGGGGAATCAACCCCCTCCCTGGGCAGCCTATTCCAATGCCCAATCACCCTTTCCGTGAAAAACTTCCTCCTAATCTTCAGCCTAAATGTCCCCTGGTGGAGCTTGAGGCCATTCCCTCTTGTCCTGTCCCCTGTCCCTTGGGAGAAGAACCCAGGTCCCTCCCCTCCACAACCTCCTTTCAGGTAGTTGTTGAGAGCAATGAGGTGCAAGTTTTTTTCTGTGCAAGTCAGGAATTGTCAGTAAGAGGCACTTTTCCCTGGCTTATGTCTCTCTCTCAGTGGAGGCATTGGAATAGGCTGCCCAGGGAGGGGGTTGATTCCCCTTCCCTGGAGGTGTTTAAGGGACGGGTGCACGAGGTGCTGAGGGACATGGGTTAGTGTTTGATAGGAATGGTTGGACTCGATGATCTGATGGGTCTCTTCCAACCTGGTTATTCTATGATTCTCTGGTTTAATGCTGTCTGCTGGTTTCTCTCAGCGCCGGGTTGGCTAACTGCCTGAGGTGGGTCAGGGTGGCTGTGGATGTGCTCAGCTGTCCCGGCTGGGGAGGGCAGCAACATCTGGGAGAGCATGAGGGAATGGCTGCGAATTGATGTCTCACACATGCCTCCCATTTGCTTCGGGAGCTTGAGTGCACCATGCTGACAGAGCCTGATGGCTTCAGGCTGCAGCCAGCCAGCTGCAGCCCAGGGGGAGAGCAAACTGACAGGTTGCAGCCATCAGCTGGGCACGAGGAGACTGGATCTGCTCCAGCTTATGTCCAGCCCTGGAGCTGGGCTACCCAGCAGCACCGCTGGAGGCCCAGTGACGTGACTGGCTTTGGAGTCACCTTCCCTGGAGGTGTTTAAGGGACGGGTGGATGAGGTCTTGAGGGACTTGGTTTAGTGTTTGATAGGAATGGTTGGACTAGAAGATCTGATGGGTCCCTTCCAACCTGGTTGTTCTGTGATTCTATGATTCTACCCAGCAGCACCGCTGGAGGCCCAGTGAAGTGACCAGCTCAGGATCTCATGGGGATTTGCAGTTGGGTCATGCGAGGTCAGCAGGTTTGCACTGGGTGACCTACTCTGACCCAGACTGGGTGTGAGCTCCCCCAGTCCCTGTTACTGGCCTTGGCCAGCAGCCCCTTCTCCCCTCTGAGCCTGGTGCAGCTCGTGCTCTATGAGGAATTGAACTGAGTTATGTGGTTCATTGACTCTGTGCCCTGGAATTCCCTTGCCCCAAGCACCTCCTCCCTCCAGCACGTGCTGGGAATCTGCTCTGAAGCAAATCCCCTCTGATAGCCGCTAATCCTTTCTGTCTCGCTCCACCCCACGGTGCACCCAGCTGATACCACTCTTCCCTCAGGGGAACAGACCCTTCCACAGCAACCTGCTCAAGAGGAGCTGCTGTGCCCCTCTGCAGTCAGAGACAGACTCTCCTCACTGGCCACTGGTCCTGGTTTTGGCTGATGGCAACTGGAACCACAACCGGCATCCATAACCCTCCTCTACAAACAACAGGTTCCCGGGCGGTGGCAAACACCAGAAACTGAGAGCGATGCTTCTCCAGACACTCCTGCCATGAAGTTTAGAATCATAGAATCACCAGGTTAGAAGAGACCCACCGGATCATTGAGTCCAACCATTCCTATCAAACACTAACCCATGTCTCTCAGCATCTTGTCCACCCATGTCCTAAAACACCACCAGGGAAGGTGACTCAATCACCTCCCTGGGCAGCCTCTGCCAGTGCCCAGTGACCTTTTCTGTGAAAAACTTTTTCGTTATGTCCAGCCTAAACCTCCCCTGGTGGAGCTTGAGGCCATTCCCTCTCGTCCTGTCCCCTGTCACTTGGGAGATGAGGCCATTACCCTCCTTTCCACAACCTCCCTTCAGGTAGTTGTAGAGCGTAATGAGCTTAGATCCTTGAGTAATGCGTTTAGATCCTTGTGTGAACATCTTGCCAACATCTCTTGAAGCGAAAGCAGCAGAAATGTCACCTTCTACACTGGCAGCAGAAGCGTCACCTTCCCAGCCACCTCACCCAATGACGAATTGGTGCTTCACGTGGGCTCAGGACCCAGAGATCAGTGCCTGCGGGTGATGCTTTCCCCAGCAAACACTGTGATGGAAAACCAATTGCGACGCTTCTCCATCCACTCCTGCCATGAAGTTTAGATCCTTGTGTGAACATATTGCAAACATTTCTTGAAGCGAAAACCACGTCTACACTGGCAGCAGAAGTGTCACCTTCCCAGCCACCTTGCCCAGTGACAATTTGGTGCTTCACGTGGGCTCAGGACTCAGAGATCAGTGCCTGTCGGTGATGCTTTCCCCAGCAAACGCTGTGACAGAAAACTGAGAGCGATGCCTCTCCATCCACTCCTGCCATGAAGTTTAGATCCTTGTGTGAACATATTGCAAACATTTCTTGAAGCGAAAACCATCTCTACACTGGCAGCAGAAGCGTCACCTTCCCAGCCACCTTGCCCAGAGACAAACTGGTGCTTCACGCGGGCTCAGGACCCAGAGATCAGTGCCTGTCGGTGGTGCTTTCCCCAGCAAACGATGTGATGGAGGCTCCGGGGCAGGCGTGGGAGGGATTATAGAGTCATGGACTCATGGAACAACCAGGTTGGAAGAGACCCATTGGATCATCGAGTCCAACCATTCCTGTCAAACTCTAACCCATGTCCCTCAGCACCTCATCCACCCGTCCCTTAAACACCTCCAGGGAAGGTGACTCAACCCCCTCCCTGGGCAGCCTATTCCAATGCCCAATGACCCTTTCACGCGATGCCTCTCCAGACACTCCTGCCATGAAGTTCAGACCCTTGTGCGAACATCTTGCAAACATCTCTTGAAGTGAAAGCAGCAGAAACGTCACCCCTTTCATGCAGGATGCAGCCCTGGCCCCTCTCCTGGTCCTCTCTCTTGACGCTGGTTTTGTGTAAAGGTTGAAATACGGCTCTTTCCTCCTTCCAGTTATGAGAGGTGAGCATCCCGCTTCGATCCGTCTCCCTCGCACACATCCGTAACATTCAAATTTATAATGTAATCTTACTTGCCGTTCCATATTTATGAGAAGTTTTGATGGGTGTTTCTTTATGTGATAATATCAAGCAGGATGCTAACCCATTGCCTCAAACCACTGTAAAGTCGTTTTCTTACATAATTGACACCAGCATATTCTTTCATTATACAAGATTTAGCATGCATCTGCTCCACCATTGCGCGGCAATAGATGACTTTTTTTTCCAGAGTCTCCTATTATCAATTCAAATTAGCCCCATTTCCCGAAGCTACTGTATGGATTTTACAGTTGACAGTAAGGGAAAAACACAGGAGCATAATGACTCTATTAAATTATTCAGGCCTAGTTAAACCCAGTTTGGTCTGAACCGGGGAGAGAGGAAACAGGGGAAGAAGGGGGGGAGAAAGGGGAAGAAAAGCCCCTAAACTTCACGCAACTCGTTGGTTATAAAATGCAGCCGTCTTTACGGTGAGTTATTGAGAGCATCACCTGCGAGAGGCCGGGAAGCCCTTAATCAAAGAGAGGAATCTGTCACATTGCGGCACATTCGTTTTCGTTAGGGCAATGGGGTTCGGCGAGAGGCTAGGAGGAAAAGTTTGGTGAGGAGATGGACATTAATCACCTTTTATATCCCCCAGAGTTTGGTCCTGCTTTGAATCATAGAATCACCAGGTTGGAAGAGACCAATCGGATGATCGAGTCCACCCATTTCTATCAAACACTAACCCATGTCCCTCAGCACCTCATCCACCCGTCCCTTAAACCCCTCCAGGGAAGGTGACTCAACCTCCTCCCTGTTCAACCTGTTCCAATGCCCAATGACCCTTTCTGTGTTTTTGTTTTCTTTCCGGACTCTCTCACATCAGGTTTTGCCGAAACACACTGTGTTTCATCCCTGGGTAGGCAGACAGACAGGTGGATAAAGATGGATCTTTTACTACAGAGGGAGAGATATTGTGTGGGGATGAAGAGGTAGAAGGATGACGCTTGGCTACTCGTGGATGGATGGTCGGAAAGAGAGAGAAATGAGACTGAGCATGAATGAAACGAAAACTGAGAATGAGAAATGAAATCCTGACCTTCCGCAGATGGTTCAAACTAGTAGGAATGGTTGGACTCGATGATCCGATGGGTCTCTTCCAACCTGGTCATTCTATGATTCTATGATTCTATGAGCAGGAACACACCTAAAAGCAGAGGGCAGATGTATCGGGCTGCCTGAGACATGGAAAAACAAAGGTCAGAGTTTATATAAAATAAAGGCAGATGCTGAGTTCCTGCATAATTTCCTAGGATCCCACAAGGTGGTTGAGTCACCTTCCCTGGAGGTGTTTAGCATGAGGGTGGACGAAGTGCTGAGGGACATGGGTTAGAGATTGATAGGAGTGGTTGGACTTGATGATCCGGTGGGTCTCTTCCAACCTGGTGATTCTATGATGCTATGATCTCACTCTGAAATGAATATGTTGGATGCTATTGGCTGTGAGTATCAGACAAACGAGCCCTTTAGGACACAGTGTGGGCAGTCAGCCACCTTCTCTCCTCTTGGAATCCCATCCCCTGGTCTCCTTGGCCCAGTTGCACCTCCAGCTTTGGCTTTGCACGGCATAAACTTTAATCTCGGTGACGACAAATGGAAACCACTGGCCTGAGGTAGCAGTGGTGCTCTTGACTGGGCTACTGACAGGCCCTGATCCTTGTCCATGTCCTGTAGAGTCATGCACAGTAAAACAATAACAATTTGTGCCTTGCCCAGCTCTGCCCTTTAACAAACAGCACCAAACCTACATCTCTTTATTCCCAACCAGACTCTGCTGTAGCATCGACACTCTCATGCCCACGAGCGAAGTCTTGCACTGTCTCCTGCTTGCGAGAAAATGGGTGAGCAGGGGAGACAAAATCCCCCTGACGTACTCTTCTCCAGCTGCTGGAGCAGCAGGAGTGATTCAGAGATCGCTTTTTTCACTTTTTTTAGGAGGATAGAGAAGTAAAGTGTCAGGGAAGAAAGCAAAGGCCAGAAAGAGTATTCTGGGAATCGTAGAATCATAGAACAACCAGGTTGGAAGAGACCCATCGGATCATTGAGTCCAACCATTCCTGTCAAACACTAAACCAAAATCATTGTGCACCTCTGCTTTGGTTTAGTGCTTGATAGGAATGGTTGGAATGGTTGGACTTGATGATCCGGTGGGTCTCTTCCAACCTGGTTGTTCTATTCTATGATTCTATGATTCTGTGATTCTATGATTCTATGATTCTACGATTCTATGATTCTGCTTGAGGCTGCAAAAGGCACCAAGGATCAGAGCTGTCTTCTCTTGTCTGGAGGTGTTAGCCCAGGTTGAAAGCAGAGAGCCCAGAACAGCACAAACCTGTTCCCTGCTGAGCTGATATAGAACAGACTGTTCACTCTCTGCTGGTGGCTTCATCTCACACACCAGGAGTTGAGTCTTTCAGAGAGTGAAGATTGTCCTTCAAATCCAAGGGCCCTGGGCTGAGCTCCTGTGCGAGGAAGTGATATTTCCTTACCCAGTAGTGAAAATCCCTTTCCTTGTTCCTGCTGCAAGTATTTTGACAGTGCTGAGGTGGTAGCTACAGCAGAAGTTTTCTGTGAAAATTAGCAATTTAGCCCCAAGCACCAATGGAACACGCTTTGTCCAGCAGCTGTGCTGCCAGCTCCCCCAGTGACTTGGTGATAGATCATAGAATCATAGAATCACCAGGTTGGAAGAGAACCACCGGATCATCAAGTCCAACCATTCCTATCAAACACTAAACCATGTCCCTCAGCACCTCATCTACCCATCCCTTAAACACCTCCAGGGAAGGGGAATCAACCCCCTCCCTGGGCAGCCTATTCCAATGCCCAATGACCCTTTCCGTGAAAAACTTCCTCCTAATCTCCAGCCTAAATCTCCCCTGGTGGAGCTTGAGGCCATTCCCTCTTGTCCTGTCCCCTGTCCCTTGGGAGAAGAGCCCAGCTCCCTCCTCTCCACAACCTCCTCTCAGGGAGTTGTAGAGAGTAATGAGGTATCCCCTCAGCCTCCTCTTCTCCAGGATAAACACCCCCAGCTCTCTCAGCCACTCCTCATAGGGCCTGTTCTCCAGCCCCTTCACCAGCCTCGTCGCTCTTCTCTGGACTCACTCCAGAGCCTCAACATCCTTCTTGTGCTGAGGGGCCCACAACTGAACACAGGATTCAAGGAGCGGCCTCACCAGTGCTGAGTCCAGAGGGAGAATCACCTCCCTGACCCTGCTGGTCACACCATTTCTGATCCAAGCCAGGATGCCATTGGCCTTCTTGGCCCCCTGGGCACACTGCTGGCTCATGGTCAGTTGGCTGTTGACAAGCTTTACAGAGCAGGAGGCTCAGGACAGACCTTGGGAACCAGTGTATTCCATGAAGCCCATCCCAATGGTCTGCACCTAAACACAGGAATATGGGCTAAAGAGCAGCTGGTGAGGGACTTGGTTTAGTGTTTAGTGTTTGATAGGAATGGTTGGACTAGAAGATCCGATGGGTCCCTTCCAACCTGGTTGTTCCATGATTTCTATGATTTCTAAGAGCAGGATCTGTGGATCCACACGCCTGCCTGGCTGGGCCGAGCATCGTGTCGCTAGTAGTGTGTGCAGCCCAGTCCACCCAGTGCTTTAAGAGCATCCAACCACCCAACAGCTAAATCGTCTGCGTTCCCAGGCAGGTTGTAACTCCAGCTCTGTTATCTGGGCTTCTCTGCTCTGCCTGGTTCTGTCAAACCAAGCAGCATCACCAGACTTGGTTCTTAAACATTTTGGGATCTGCTGAGCAAGGGGAGATGGCAGGAGCTCGGGGCACGGGACCTCAGGCTGATTCCATCAGCTGCTCCTCACCAACCCTGAGATTTGAAACACTTATTAGCAGCTTTGTTAAGTGATCCTCCCCGACACAAACAGCAATTTACTGGGCACCGTCCCCTGGGTACGTTCTCCGCGGACTTTATTGCCTGTTGTGACGCAAAAGAGAAACCCCAAGCAGCCAGTGAGACCTTTGGGAGCGGCTGTTGGAGAGACAGCAAGAAACAGCTGCTGGAGCAGGTAGCGAGGGATGGAGAAGGGAGGCTGAGGGAAGCCTGAGTACACCCTGAACACAGAGAGGAGAAGAGGAAAAAGACATTATTTGAGAAGAAGCCCCAGATAAGGCAAGACTACAAGCTCCTTGGAGCCCACTGTGGAAAGAAGGTCTCGTGTTGCTCTCCACCAACCTCCTGGGTGCTCTCACTCACCAGCCCAGTGACCCTTTCCATGAAGTATTTTTTTCCTAATGTCCAGCCTGACCCTCCCCTGGTGGAGCTTGAGGCCATTCCCTCTCATCCTGTCCCTTAGGAGAAAAGCCCAGCTCCCTCCTCTCCACAACCTCCTCTCAGGTAGTTGTAGAGAGCAATGAGGTCTCCCCTCAGCCTCCTCTTCTCCAGGATAAACACCCCCAGCTCTCTCAGACGCTCCTCTTCTTCTCCAGCCACTTCCCCAGCTTCCTTGCTCTTCTCTGGACTCACTCCAGAGCCTCAACACCCTTCTTGAGGTGAGGGGCCCACAACGGAACATGGGATTCGAGGTTTGGTCTCACCAGTGCTGAGTCCAGAGGGAGCGAGTGCAGCCGTGGCCTGAAGGATGAACCTCTTTCCATGCACTCATCCGATTCTCTGCCCCTCATCAGTGAGCAAGTCTCCACAGAGATGGGTTTGTGCTCTGCCCATCGCTGTTTTCAAAGCTAAGCCCCACTGGGCCCCCAGTTGGTGCGAACACTGAAGCACACACTCAAGCCATGAGTGCAAGAGCTCTGCCTCTGCTCCCAGAGGACTTCAAAGGCTTGGGCCCACGTGCTTCAAGCCGAACAGGTGTTAAATAAGCTGCGGGATCAGGGTATCAGTCATCCGCAAGGCAGGGGACACTGGATATATCTTGCCATAATAGACCACTTTGCTACATTTGCACAGGCTTTTGCAGCAGCCAATAAATCAGGCAAAACAGCTGCTGCTGAGCTATGCAGAGACTTTGCCCTTCGACGCAGATTTTCTGAAAGGATCAGCCGTGAGCTGGGCTGAGGGAGCTTGGAGCTGGGCTCCCACACGTCCCGGTGCCGGAATAGGGACAGTCAATATGGCTTGGATCAGAAATGGTGTGACCAGCAGGGTCAAGGACGTTCTTCTCCCTCTGGACTCAGCACTGGGGAGGCCGCTCCTTGAATCCTGTGTTCAGTTGTGGGCCCCTCAGCACAAGAAGGATGTTGAGGCTCTGGAGCAAGTCCAGAGAAGAGCGACGAGGCTGGTGAAGGGGCTGGAGAACAGGCCCTATGAGGAGTGGCTGAGAGAGCTGGGGGTGTTTATCCTGGAGAAGAGGAGGCTGAGGGGAGACCTCATTACTCTCTACAACTCCCTGAGAGAAGGTTGTGGAGAGGAGGGAGCTGGGCTCTTCTCCCAAGGGACAGGACAAGAGGGAATGGCCTCAAGCTCCACCAGGGGACATTTAGGCTGGAGATTAGGAGGAAGTTTTTCACAGAAAGGGTCATTGGGCATTGGAACAGGCTGCCCAGGGAGGGGGTTGAATTCCCCTTTCCTGGAGGTGTTTAAGGGACGGGTGGATGAGGTCTTGAGGGACATGGGTTAGCGTTTGATAGGAATGGTTGGACTCGATGATCCGATGGGTCTCTTCCAACCTGGTTGTTCTATGATTCTATGATTCTAATATGGATTAGGGTTGGACTCGATGATCCAGTGGATCTCTTCCAACCTGGTTGTTCTAGGATTCTGTGATTCTAAAACTGCAACGAAACGAGGTATGAAAACCCACAGAATCGGAGCTGGCAGGATGCAGGGAGGGTACAGCAACCAGGTTAAACCCCAAACATCTCACACATGTCAACAACTTTTGCTCCTAACAAGTGAAAATGAAACCAAACCCAGAGCGTCCATTTGTTATTCTCACCTCCCTCTGTGCGGAGAGTTTTCTGGATGGAGGGTTGGTGTGAGATGGGGCTTTTGGTACCTAAATAGCAAAAATTAGGCTACTTTGAGCCTTCTTTTAACAAAGGAATAGGGAGTTTTCTGACTGGGCCTTGCCTGGGGTTGCTGCCTGGGGTTTTGTGACTGTTGGAAACCACTTCATTCCTTCCCCAAACCATGTAACAGGAATATTGCCTTAAACACCCTAAACAGCATTGATGGACACGGTTTAGTGTTTGATAGGAATGGTTGGACTCCATGATCCATGATCCAGACTCCAGGTTGGGTCTCTTCCAACCTGGTTGTTCTATGATTCTATGATTCTATGACCTCACTGGTAAATCCTCTAGAGAAGATGGTGAAGGGGCAGAAATGATCTGAAACAATTTGTGTTTGGTCAGTCGTGCATTCAAATGCCACCTCGAAGTGGTATTTTCTATTTAAAAAAAATTGTTCAGGATTTTAAGAAGGGCAGAAAAAGGTTGCGGGAGGGACAAGTTGTTAGAAAAAAAGAGTTGGGGTCACCGCGAGCCCCGGAGTGAGTGATAAAGAAAGCGCCTCCTCGACAGGGAAATGGGAACAGCATGACCCTGTCACCCAACTGCAAAGCGGAATCCCATTTTTCCAGCGACGCCTGGTGTTATGACAGCTCTTAATTAAGCTGTCTGTTAATGATCTGGGAAGAGGCTGCTTCATTCCTGAAGCCTGTAGGTGGTAGTCGAGGCAGGAGCGGAGAGCGAAACGACACCGAAGATATTTAGCACCCAGTTTCCCTCCCAGTGGGAGCTGGATGGAGCCCATGGGAATGCTGAAGTGGGGGTTGAAATAGCAGATGAAGGTCAGCTTGGGAAAACACAGCTGATCCGCAAAGGGGAAAGTAACAGATGGTCCCCATCAGCTCCATTCCAGCTCCCAACCCAAAATACCCAGCGGTGTCTTGGCTTGTCGCGGGGGAAAGAATCCCGATCGATTTTCATCTGCTTCGCTTTTTCGTGTGAGTTGCCACCTCTCCTCTTGCGGAGCTTAAAGGCGACCAGGCTCGCTTTTTATTTCAAAGGGAGTAAGCAGGATGAAGCGTTGTTGTGGTTTACTTCGTGTCGGTTTAGCTGGGGTTGCAGTGGGGGAAACGTCAGCCTCGGGCACAGCCGCGAGGAGCCAGGAGAGAGGAATCATAAAATCGTAGAACGAGCAGGTTGGAAGGGACCCAACGGATCTTCTAGTCCAACTATTCCTATCAAATGCTAAACCAGGTCCCTCAAGACCTCATCCACCCGTCCCTTAAACACCTCCAGGGAAGGGGAATCAACCACATCCCTGGGCAGATGTAGGTCTTTACCCATTGTGTCCCCACTTTGCCTTTTCTTTTATCTTCCCTTATTTTCCCTTCTTATCATCACTCCAGGATCTGATCCAGGATATCACCTAGTGGTTCATTTATTAATCTTCATATCATTTAGTAGGATGCGACTCAATTGTTTGCTCTTTAGGACTTTCAATGAGGGGTAGGGTGTAGAATCATAGAATCATAGAACAACCAGGTTGGAAGAGACCCACCGGATCATCAAGTCCAACCATTCCTATCAAACATTACAGAATCATAGAATCATAGAACAACCAGGTTGGAAGAGACCCATCGGATCATCGAGTCCAACCATTCCCATCAAACACTAAACCAAGTCCCTCAGGAGTTGAAATGACTCTGGGTCTGTGTTGTGGGAACTGCAGTTGTTAACCCAGAGAAGAGGAAGCGGAAGGGAGACCTTAGCAATTTCTAGAGCTTCCTGAAAGGAGGAGGATGCAGAGAGGTTGGTCTCTTTGCCTAAGCGATGGGATGAGAGAGAATGGGCTCAAGCTGTGCACAGGGAGTGTTCAGATTGGACATTAGGAAAAACCTCTTCACTGAAAAGGTTATCAAGCACTTGAATAGGTTGCTCTGGGAGGTGACTGTGTCACCATCCCTGGGGGTATTTGAAAGACAGGTAGGTGAAGTGCTCAGGGTGCTCATGATTTATTAGTGGACAGGTACCATTGGACTTGATCACCTCAAAGGTCTTTTCGAGCCTAGGAGTTGGAACCTTTGTCCTGCACTTGGGGCACAACAACCCTATGCAGAGCTACAGACTGGGAGAAGTCTGTCTAGAAAGCTGCCAGGAGGAGAGGGACCTGGGGGTGTTGGTCGACAGCGACTGACCATGAGGCAGCAGTGTGCCCAGGTGGCCAAGAAGGCCAAGGGCATCCTGGCTTGGAGCAGAAATGGTGTGACCAGCAGGGCCAGGGAGGTGATTCTCCCTCTGGACTCAGCACTGGTGAGGCTGCTCCTTGAATCCTGTGTTCAGTTGTGGGCCCCTCAGCACAAGAAGGATGTTGAGGCTCTGGAGTGAGTCCAGAGAAGAGCCACGAAGCTGGTGAAGGGGCTGGAGAACAGACCTTATGAGGAGCTGGGGGTGTTTATCCTGGAGAAGAGGAGGTTGAGAGGAGACCTCATTGCTCTCTACAACTACCTGAAAGGAGGTTGTAGAGAGGAGGGAGCTGGGCTCTTCTCCCAAGGGACAGGGGACAGGACAAGAGGGAATGACCTCAAGCTCCACCAGGGGAGATTTAGGCTAGAGATTAGGAGGGAGTTTTTCACAGAAAGGGTCATTGGGCATTGGAATAGGCTGCCCAGGGAGGTGGTTGATTCCCCTTCCCTGGAGGTGTTTAAGGGACGGGTGGATGAGGTGCTGAGGGATATGGGTTAGTGTTTGATAGGAATGGTTGGACTCGATGATCCGATGGGTCTCTTCCAATCTGGTTGTTCTATGATTCTATGATTGTTCTGTGATTCTATTAGGGAAAGATGCCAAGATGATTTGGAGCTAGACACAGATGCAGAGAGATGAAGATAAGCCTGGGAACACCTGGAGCAGCTCTGCCTGTGGCCCAAGTAAGAGTTACAAGGGTCGTTTCCAGCACCATGACCCGAAAGCCACCGGCATGATTGGAAGACGTTCAGGAAGAGCTATGAAAACAAGCAGAGGTGTAAAGGGAAAGATTTACAAGGAAAGATTAAAGGAGCTAACTGCAAGAGCTTAGCCTAATGATGACTGACTGAGGACACGATGATAGCTTGCAAATATCTGAGGGGTATTAACACTAGGAGCCAGCCCTGGGGGGATGAAAGGGTATAATTTAGAGGGACAGGCGGCAGGGAAGAGAGGCAAAGCACAGAAGGAGCTTCTAGAGAACCAGGAGTGTGAGGAAATGGGATGTGCTCATCCAGGGAATGCTGAGGCGCAGCCTGGGCCCCACAGACAGCCTGAACCAGGTGCTGGGGTGTGTGCTGGGTACAAGAGATAAACATAGAATTGTAGAACAACCAGGTTGGAAGAGACCCTCCAGATCATTGAGTCCAACCATTCCCATCAAACACTAACCCATGTCCCTCAGCACCTCGTCCACCCGTCCCTTAAGCACCTCCAGGGAAGGGGAATCAACCACCTCCCTGTTCCAGTTCCCAATGACTCTTTCCATGAAAAATTTTTTCCTTATGTCCTGCCTGACCCTCCCCTGGTGGAGCTTGAGGCCATTCCCTCTTGTCCTGTCCCTTGGGAGAAGAGCCCAGCTCCCTCCTCTCCACAACCTCCTCTCAGGGAGTTGCAGAGAGCAATGAGGTCTCCTCTCAGCCTCCTCTTCTCCAGGATAAACACCCCCAGCTCTCTCAGCCACTCATGGAAACGCTGGGAGGGACCCCAGGCTGGCACTGCTGAAAGCCTGATAATTCCTGCCATCATTCGGGGTCCTTTGATGCCCAACCCTGCCCCGTGTGCCAGTGCCCTTCACGTCTCTGCATCTCTCCCAGAGCTCCCTAGCCCCAGCTCTGCCAGTGCTGCCCAAGCACCAAGCTCAGGCAACGTTCTCGCTGCATCCCTGGGCTCTCCCTGCAGCCCCTGCTCGTGGAGCTCTGCAGATCCTCCAGGCAATGGCAGCCCTGACCTTTCCCACCTCTGCTATTCCAGCCCTACCTCTGTCCACGACGAGGATTTCAAACCATCCTAAGTAGCACGGGCAGGAATCCTTCTATTTTTTGTGATACTGAATCTCCGCTGGCAGCAGGCTCTGGGTGGGGGTGTGCGCACCCTCCGGCCACCTCCCCACTTGTCCCCGTGCATCCCGGCAGCGCCAGGCACAAGGTCACCTCTGGAGACGGGTGCCATGTGGCACAGAGAGGTGCCAGCCCTGTCAGCTGACGCAAACACCACTCCTGCTCCCGGGGAGCGGTGCCAGGGGAAGATGCAGCTGACTGCAGAGAGGGGAAAGCACGGGAAAGCTGATTGCATGGCCTGACCCTACATTTGATAGGAATGGTTGGACTAGAAGATCCGACGGGTCCCTTCCAACCTGGTTGTTCTATGATTCTATGATTTAACCTAGAGAAGAGGAGGCTGAGAGGACACCTCATTACTCTCTACAACTCCCTGGAAGGAGGTTGTGGAGAACAGGGAGCTGGGCTCTTCTCCCAAGGGACAGGGGACAGGACGAGAGGGAATGGCCTCAAGCTCCACCAGGGGAGATTTAGGCTGGACATTAGGAGGAAGTTTTTCATGGAAAGGGTCATTGGGCATTGGAATAGGCTGCCCAGGGAGGTGGTTGATTCCCCTTCCCTGGAGGTGTTTAAGGCACAGGTAGATGAGGTGCTGAGGGACATGGGTTAGTGTTTGATAGGAATGGTTGGACTCGATGATTCGGTGGGTCTCTTCCAACCTGGTTGTTCTATGATTCTATGATTTGGACCTCCTGGATGCTCTGCCAAAGAGGAACACTGTGTGGCTCACCAAGGGATTAGTCTGCCTTCTGCATCCTCCCCGGTCAGGGATGAAGCCCCAGAAATAGGAGCCCCTCAATCACATCTTACTCCCGTCCACATACTGGGCTGGCAGGTCCTTCTCGCAGAAGGCTCCTCAGTGTCTCTGAGCAGAGAGACCCTTCCAGCCCTGCACGGTGACCCCTTGGAGATGGGGATAGGTGGGCACAGCCCAAGGCAGCAGGGTTGAGTGGTGCAGAGGAGGGCAAGGGCAGCTCGATGAATTGCCCAGCGGCTCTTCTGCTGGATCATAGAATCATAGAACAACCAGGTTGGAAGGACCCATCGGATCATCAAGTCCAACCATTCCTATCAAACACTAAACCAAGTCCCTCAAGACCTCATCCACCTGTCCCTTAGACCCCTCCAGGGAAGGGGAATCAACCCCCTCCCTGGGCAGCCTATTCCAATGCCCAATCACCCTTTCTGGGAAAAACTTCCTCCTAATCTCTAGCCTAAATCTCCCCTGGTGGAGCTTGAGGCCATTCCCTCTTGTCCTGTCCCCTGTCCCTTGGGAGAAGAGCCCAGCTCACTCCTCTCCACAACCACCTTTCAGGTACTTGTAGAGAGTAATGAGGTCTCCTCTCAGCCTCCTCTTCTCCAGGCTAAACAACCCCAGCTCTCTCAGACGCTCCTCATAAGGCCTGTTCTCCAGCCCCTTCCCCACCTTCGTTGTTCTTCTCTGGACTCGCTCCAGAGCCTCAACATCCTTCTTGTGCTGAGGGGCCCACAACTGAACACAGGATTCAAGGAGCAGTCTCACCAGTGCTGAGTCCAGAGGGAGAATCACCTCCCTGGCCCTGCTGGTCACACCATTTCTGATCCAAGCCAGGATGCCATTGGCCTTCTTGGCCCCCTGGGCACACTGCTGGCTCATGGTCAGTCGACTGTCGACCTCTCATTGGTTGAATTTATCCCAAAGGGACTCGCATCTGGGCTGAGGGTGAGGACTGGGGGCTGGCCGGGGAGTCTCCGCGAGGTAACAGCTGGGACTAGCCCGAAACATGATTAATTAACACTGTGAAAAAAAAAAAGAGAGAGAGACAGAAAGAGAGCAAGAGAGAGAGAGAGGAAAAGAAAACCCAAGTCACACATACGATGAAGATTTATGGGCCCAGAAAGCTGAGGAGACGGAGGTTGGAGACGAAGAAGGAGGGAAGGAGAAAGAGTGCCAAGGAGGCGGATTACGGTTTAATACTTCATGCTCAAAAATGACAAGAGGAGGTTGAGTGTCGGTCCCCAGGGTGGAGGCTGCTGGGGTTTGGCTGAGCAGGAGCGAGGAGGCGGTGGGAGGGTGCAGGGAGGGTTCAGGGAGGATCGTGTCCTGAGCGAGATGCCACCCGGGGAATGTGCAGGCGTGATTTACAGCCCCCAGGACAGGCTGGGAGGCCGCGCTGTGCCAGGGCTTGTTTGGCTCACGAGGCATCAACAGGCAGCGCGGGGTGAGGGGGGCGGCTGCCTCCGTCCTCTGGCTCCGTGAACCCCACAAAGGGCTCTGGGGAAGGACGGGCTCAGAAAGACAAGGTGGGGCGAGAACAGAATTGGTTTTGAGCAGAGCCCAAGCGCCGTGGCAAGGTGCCCACCGCCACCCAAAGAGCTGTGCTGAGCGAAGCCAAGGCCGAAAGCGAGAGGGAACAGGAGCCGGGACAGGTGACCCACTTGGGATGAAATAGGAACTGGCTGGGACCTCCTCCCGAGAGCGTCGACGAGCCCAGCTCCGCTCTAACCCCCCTCGACTCACCCGTAATTTATGGAACAGAGGGTACATGATCCCAAACAGCCCTTTCACATTTCTGTCTAAGAGCTGTCTCGTACCAGCTAGAGCTGTGACATGGCATTGACATTTTCCTCCTGCCTCTCTGGGCTTGTGTGCGACTTCACTTTTTCTCCTTTTTTTTTTTTTTTTTTTTTTCCCTACGGATGAGCGGCTGGAATCAACCCATCCTCCCTCCCTCCCTCCCCAAAGCAGCTCTCAAACCCAGATTTTGTTAACTGTGCTTTTCAAAAAATCAGAACTATCCCATTTGTCATTATTTTTTTTTTGTTTATTTTCCCTTGACAACACCCAAATTGGACACAAGGACTTAGAGGAATTATTAAAAAAAAACATAACAAAGGGGTTTCTCTCACTGAAGTGCGATTTTCTGCAGAAGGGATTGGTTTACTTTAAGAACCGTTTTGCCCCAAATGTCACTCGGCTCTATCAGCATTTGCTGCAGACATAGAGCTCATAAGAGGGTGACGCTTCGCCCTTCCCAGCGAAGTCGTCAGCGTCACCAGTTCTGTTGTCTCTCATCTCATGAGGGAAATGACGCCATGGCTCTGGCTGACTCCATCCAAATAACAACTTCTTTCTTGCCCCAGAGCCTCGTGACATGCAAAGCTTCACCCTTCCAGGGTCTCCACCTGCCGTGAGCGGCAGATGCAAGATGTGGGGAACCAAGGGGGCTGAAATCTAGCAAAGTTGCTGCCACCTCGTGCTCCCGATCTCTGTTCCTTGGTGACTCAGACCAGCAAAGGCAAATCAGCTTCACACCCATGAGCTCTGATGAGTTTTTTTGGTGGTATGGGAATCACACAGCGTTTGAGGGAGGCAGAGACTATCAACCCTCTCCGTTTCCCCAAGTCTTTATGTTCACGCCTGTTTCACAGAATCGTAGAATCATAGAACAACGAGATTGGAAGGGACCCATCGGATCTTCTAGTCCAACCATTCCTATCAAACACTAAACCATTTCCCTCAGGACCTCATCCACCCGTCCCTTAAACACCTCCAGGGAAGGGGAATCAACCTCCTCCCTGGGAAGCCTGTTCCAATGCCCAATGACCCTTTCCATGAAAAACTTCCTTCTAATCTCCAGCCTAAGTCTCCCCTGGTGGAGCTTGAGGCCATTCCCTCTTGTCCTGTCCCCTGTCCCTTGGGAGAAGAGCCCAGCTCCCTCCTCTCCACAACCTCCTCGCAGGGAGTTGTAGAGAGTAATGAGGTCTCCTCTCAACCTCCTCTTCTCCAGGATAAACACCCACAGCTCTCTCAGACGCTCCTCATACGGCCTGTTCTCCAGCCCCTTCACCATCCTTGTCGCTCTTCTCTGGACTCTCTCCAGAGCCTCAACATCCTTCTTGTGCTGAGGGGCCCACAACTGAACACAGGATTCAAGGAGCAGCCTCACCAGTGCTGAGTCCAGAGGGAGAATCACCTCCCTGGCCCTGCTGGTCACACCATTTCTGATACAAGCCAGGATGCCATTGACCTTCTTGGCCCCCTGGGCACACTGCTGGCTCATGGTCAGTCGCTGTCGACCAACACCCCCAGGTCCCTCTCCTCCTGGCAGTTTTCCAGACAGACTTCTCCCAGTCTGTAGCTCTGCATAGGGTTGTTGTGCCCCAAGTGCAGGATGCGGCATTGGGCCATGTTAAACCTCATGCCATTGGACTCAGCCCATGGATCCAGCCTGTTTAGATCCCTTTGCAGAGCCTCCCTGCCCTCCAGTAGATCCACACTTCCACACAGCTTTGTGTTTCGGGGCACAGAAGATCAGCGCAAAGGTCTTAGTGGCTGCTCAGCCTACACAATATCACAGGCAGAACTGAGAAAAATACGGACTCAGGGGTATCCTGTGTCCGGCCCTGAGGGGACGATGCACTTACAGGAAGGTTATTAATCCTGGCTGCTTCGTTACAGCACTTTATGCCATGTGAAAAGGGCTTGGCCAGCAAGGAGCAGGCAGAATGGCATCAAATCGTTGTCAGAAAGTGGCAAAACTGTGGAATAAGGAAAAAAAAAAATGCAGTGTTTGGTTTCACTGCAGCAGATGGGAAAGCGAATTAATATAAGGAATCTGGGAATTTACTGCGGAACCTTGACTGGACCCACCATGCATCTGGGCTGCCCTTCATCCATCTCTCCATCCGTGGATCCTCGCGAACCACCCGTTCAGCCGCTTATCTGCCTCTTCCTGCCTGCGGGAATTGTTGGCACGAGGCATCGCGCAGAGGAAACCAGCTGCAGAGCACAATGTCAGCTTGTACCAGGACGAATTCCCCAGGAATGATGCTTCCTGGTCTTGCAGGCTTTCTAGTTGCCCTCTATGCGTTAACCGTTTGCACGGAGCAGAGCAGCCACCTCAGCATCTCCAGGGGCTGTTTGGAGAGGAGCATCACACCCAGTCCACTCCCCATTAGAATCATAGAATTATGGAATCACCAGGTTGGAAGAGACCCATCGGATCATCGAGTCCAACCATTCCCATCAAACACTAACCCATGTCCCTCAGCACTTCATCCACCTGTCGCTTAAACCCCTCCAGGGAAGGGGAATCAACCACCTCCCTGGGCAGCCTCTGCCACTGCCCAATAACCCTTCCCATGAAATACTTTTTCCTAATGTCCATCCTGACCCTCCCCTGGTGGAGCCTGAGGCCATTCCCTCTTGTCCTGTCCCCTGTCCCTTGGGAGAAGAGCCCAGCTCCCTCCTCTCCACAACCTCCTCTCAGGGAGTTGCAGAGAGCAATGAGGTCTCCCCTCAGCCTCCTCTTCTCCAGGATAAACCCCCACAGCTCTCTCAACCACTCCTCCTCCAGCCCCTTCCCCAGCTTCGTTGCTCTTCTCTGGACTTGAATCAGGACACGAGGAAGTGGTGGTGAGAACAGCAAAACCCAGAGCAAACAGAGCAGAGAGGGAGGGATTGGATTCAGGCTGATAGGAGATGCCTAGAGAGGTGAGGACAGGACTGATAAGGGGTGTTTGCAGGGGGATAGGCACTCCCCTCCTTCCCTGGAGGGGTTTAAGGCACAGGTAGATGAGGTGCTGAGGGACATGGGTTAGTGTTTGATAGGAATGGTTGGACTCGATGATGCGGTGGGTCTCTTCCAACCTGGTGATTCTATGATTCTCTGATTGTCTAATATCATCATCACATCAGTGAGGCACAGAGTCACTGTGGCCCCCCCTGCGCCCCCTGTTCAGTTCCCCTGGAAACTCCTTGAATATTGCAAAGGTAGGAGAAGACACAGCAGTTCCTTCAGCTCTTTTGTACAGTTTTCTCATCTTCCTCCACGTTTGCTCTGCTCTCCACTGCTCTCCTCCAAAGGGAAGTTTTTCCGGTTTTCCCATCAAGAGGTTGTTTCCGGTTTTCCCTCTGGACTCAGCACTGGTGAGGCCGCTCCTTGAATCCTGTGTCCAGTTGTGGGCCCCTCAGCACAAGAAGGATGTTGAGGCTCTGGAGAGAGTCCAGAGAAGAGCAACGAGGCTGGAGAAGGGGCTGGAGAACAGACCCTATGAGGAGCGGCTGAGAGAGCTGGGGGGGTTTATCCTGGAGAAGAGGAGGCTGAGAGGAGACCTCATTACTCTCTCCAACTCCCTGAAGGGAGGTTGTAGAGAGGAGGGAGCTGGGCTCTTCTCCCAAGGGACAGGGGACAGGACAAAAGGGAATGACCTCAAGCTCCACCAGGGGAGATTCAGGCTAGAGATTAGGAGGAAGCTTTTCACAGAAAAGGTCATTGGGCATTGGAACAGGCTGCCCCAGGGGTGGGTTGAGTCCCCTTCCCTGGAGGTGTTTAAGGTGTGAGTGGATGAGGTCTTGAGGGACTTGGTTTAGTGTTTGATAGGAATGGTTGGACTAGAAGATCCGATGGGTCCCTTCCAACCTGGTTGTTCTATGATTCTATGATTCTATGATTCTAAGAGGCTGAGGCAGACGCGCGCAGGCAGGCAAAGCTGCGCTTTCGCGATCCTCGTAGGGAAAAGAAATGGCTTAATGCTTAACTAGCCTCCTCGCCATGTCGACACCTTGCTCCCCCCGCCCGGGCGCGCGTCGAGCGAGCAGCAGGGTACCCCAGGGAGCTGTGCTCCAGCTGCACGCTCATCAGCCAGACGGGGAGCACGCAGCGCTGCTTCGCCGCTAATGCTCGCCGTGTTTAATCACACATCTGTGGGTTCAAACAGATTTAGAGGGACGCGCCAGGTAGCAGCAGGTGACAGAAGCCGCTGATTCTCTTTAAAGTGTGAAGAACAGATAAGGGAGGGAGAGAAGCAGCGCCCTGGGCTTCACCCCTGATCAACCCCAAATGATTGATGCCTCACCAGCTACTCAAATGCCTAAACCTGTTTGTTCTTCATGTGTTAAGACGTGTTTAATGTGTTAAGATTGTTCTTAATTTGTTAAGATTGTTCTTAATTTGATAGGAATGGTCAGACTAGAAGATCCGATGGGTCCTTTCCAACCTGGTTGTTCTATGATTCTATGATTCTGTAATGTTTGATAGGAATGGTTGGACTTGATGATCCGATGGGTCCCTTCCAACCCGGTTGTTCTATGATTCTATGATTCTAATGTGTTAACCTCTCGCAAGGTGATCCGTATTGGAACAAAAGTAAAAATCCATCGGATAGCACAGAAAATCACTAGAGACAAAAAAATGATCATTTTCAGAGTTGTTTCTGAACACGAAATTCACTCACACAAGCTACATAGTGTTTTTTCCCTATTAAAGTTCATAGAATCATAGAATCAAAGAACAACCAGGTTGGAAGAGACCCATCGGCTCATCGAGTCCAACCATTCCCATTAAAGTTCTTCAAAAGTATATATGACACTGACAGCAACATTAACTCTTGGCTATCAAATTATAGAATATGCATCTGGTTTGTCCCTTAAAAAAAAATTTATGAAATATGATTTTATTACATAGGAAATTTTTGGCTGGGAATCTCTGGGAACAAAACCTGTGTTTGTCTAGGGTTGGACTCGATGATCCAGTGGGTCTCTTCCAACCAGGTGATTCTAGGATTCTATGATTCATCTCTGGATGTCTCTCTGAGCACCGTAGGCTGCACAGTCTGGGTTTGTCCTGCTCGCACTATCTTGTTCACACGCAGACCAGCAGCACTTGGGTGTGTGGGTGACGTCTCGATGCACAGAGAAAACCCTGTGTAGGTTCAGGCTGCGATGTTTGTGTAGCAGCCGTCGCTTACTGTGATGATCCCGAGTGGGTGTGGAAGAGTCTGATGTGGATGTCTTGCAGGAGGAAACCTTGAGTGTCGTGTAGGTGTCTTCTGTGTCTGTGTCTCCGAGATGCTGTTTTCTTTATATGTTTGCAAACACCAACAGAGATCACAGAATCTCCAGGTTGGAAGAGACCCACCGGATCATCGAGTCCAACCATTCCCATCAATCACTAACCCACGTCCCTCAACACCTCATCCACCCACACCTTAAACACCTCCAGGGAAGGCGAATGAGCAGGGATGCTGCATCCCGGGCACTGTGGGAAATCAGGGCTGGGAAATCATAGAACAACCAGGTTGGAAGAGACCCATCGGATCATGGAGTCCAACCATTCCCATCAAACACTATCAAATGAGGCTGTTGGAGCTTGAGCTCTTTCCTCTTGCACGCACACCTCTGTGCTTTTTCACCTTGCACGTGGGCACAGGGAGCACGTGCACAACAGCACATGCACTCAGCCCAACGCCTGCACTCAGGTTCCTGGGGACGGAGGCGGGTGGGTTGTGGTCTCCAGCTGTAGAGCATGGAAGAGGCTGCACGCACAAAGTTGGCTCTGAGAAGACCCTCTCCCCTTGTGCCCCTGGCACAGCCTCCCCTGCAGCTGGGGACGGGGAGAGGAGGGAGCTTGGAGCTCTCCCGGCCAGCAGGGTTGCTATTCCCAGGAGCAGGGGACCAGGGCGCAGGGGCCTGACCCCACAGCTCACAAGCAGCTATTCAGGCTGGACATTAGGAAAAAGGTTTTCCCAGAAAAGGACATTGGGCAGTGGAATAGGCTGCCCAGGGAAGGGGGTTGATTCACCTTCCCTGGAGGGGTTTAAGGGACGGGCGGACAAGGTGCTGAGGGACATGGGTTAGTGATTGGTGGGAATGGTTGGACTTGATGATCCAGTGGGTCTCTTCCAACCTGGTTGTTCTGTGGTTCTGTGATTCTATTCAGGCAGTTCTTACTAGCTGTCTGCCTCCACAATCACTACATCCCTCAGACTGCATTTTCCCTGGGGATGCTCCCCACCTGCTGTGCTCACACCTGACCTTCTCTCTGCTTCTGCTTCTGCTGTCCCGTCCCCAGCTCCACGGTGCCCACTGACGCTCCTTCTCCTGCCCTTCACACCCAGCCAGCAGCCTTCCCATTCTCCCATTTCTGAGAGCAGCCAGGCAGCCCCTTGCTTGCCCCCTGCCCATTCCAAAGAATTGCCCTTCAGTCCCAGCCCACCCTGTGCCTGATACCTGGGGGCATCCTGGCAGGTGGCTGCGCTCTTCTGGCTGGCGGAGGGGACAGGTTGGGTCAGGGGCAGGCTCTGCTCCGCAGCGTGGCACAGGCAGAGGGGACAGTTGGGGTCAGGCTCTGCTCCGCAGTGTGGCACAGGCAGAGGGGACAGTTACTGTCAGGGGCAGGCTCTGCTCCGCAGTGTGGCACAGGTTGCAGCCGCATTCGACTCCCGCAGCGCGAGGGAGGCAGACGAGGTAACGGCTGCTCTTTTGGGAAGGTGAGCATCCATCTGGCGTGCTGGGGGCGCAGGGGGGTTGGCACCCAGGAGCTGGCTCTGCCGCCACTCGGCCTTGGAAGGACTGGGCTGAGCTCTCTCTCTCTCCGAAGGACAACTAGTCCTTCCTCCTGACCTTGGGGCTGAGCTGCATCCCTCAGTCCCTCTGCTCTGCTGCATAGAACAACCAGGTTGGAAGAGACCCATCGGATCATCGAGTCCAACCATTCCTACCAAACACTAAACCAAGTCCCTCAGCACCTCATCCACCCGTCCCTTAAACACCTCCAGGGAAGGTGAATCAACCACCTCCCTGGGCAGCCTATTCCAATGCCCAATGACCCTTTCAGGGTCATTGGGCATTGGAATAGGCTGCCCAGGGAGGTGGTTGATTCATTGATCAGCACCACGACACTCATGTTGCTTCCTCCTCTCACTGCTCTGCATCCTCCATCACTCTGCACCCCCAAAACCGGAGCCGTGGGTCGGCCAGAGCGACTCACAGCCAAACACAAGCTGTGCCCCCCAAGCCTGCTCCGCCGCTCCCAGCTTCTCCCTACTGAGGGATTATGTAGCATGAAGAAGCAGGCGCCACCATCTTGAACTGGCAGTGAACTTTGCTTTCTACATATAAATACAGATAGCAATCACACCCCAATCAGCACACAAGCTTCAGGGCATCATCACGGCAACTCTAACTTTCCCATTACGATAATGTGATTTTCACTCAGTCTATAATATCACCAGCCATGAATAAAACAACTGCCTTTTTCTCTCTCTCTCTCTCTCTCTTCCCTCTCCCCCCCCACTTCCCTCCCTCTTTCTTTTTCTCTCTCTCCCTCTCTCGGATCACAGTCTTTGCATACTAATGATAGCGGAATAGGGTTTAGAGGGTGCCAGCTCGGGTGGAAGGGAGGAGGTCAGGCTCCGGGTGGATTCCCCAAGCCCTTCAATCCTCGCACACGTCTCCATCTCTCATTTAGGGTATGTGGAACTCAGCTGGACAGACAGACAGTACCTGTCTCCTTGCCCCATCGCGCACCCGGAGCAGGACAAGGACACGCGGCAGATCGTGCGGCTGCGTAAAAGAGGGGGAATCAGTCTCCCAAGTCCCCTATTCCTCGCCTGGCTCCCTGGAGCAGGGAGCATCTCCATCTCTGTACCCGGTTGTTCTATGATCCTATGATTCTATGATTCTGTCTCCTTGCCCCATCGCGCACCCGGAGCAGGACAAGGACACGCGGCAGCTCGTGTGGCTGCGTAAAAGAGGGGGAATCAGTCTCCCAAGTCCCCTATTCCTCACCAGGCTCCCTGGAGCAGGGAGCTTCTCCATCTCTGTACCTGTACCTGGTTGTTCTATGATCCTATGATTCTATGATTCTGTCTCCTTGCCCCATCGCTCACCCAGAGCAGGACAAGGACACGTGGCAGCTCGTGCGGCTGCGTAAAAGGGAGGACTCGGTCTCCCAAGTCCCCTATTCCTCACCTGGCTCCCTGGAGCAGGGAGCATCTCCATCTCTGTACCCGATTGTTCTATGATTCTATGATTCTATGATTCTGTCTCCTTGCCCCATCGCGCACCCGGAGCAGGACAAGGACACACGGCAGCTCGTGTGGCTGCGTAAAAAGGGGGACTCGGTCTCCCAAATCCCCTACCCCTCGCCCAGCTCTCTGGAGCAGGGAGCATCTCCATCTCTGTACCTGTACCTGGTTGTTCTATGATCCTATGATTCTATGATTCTGTCTCCTTGCCCCATCGCGCACCAGGAGCAGGACAAGGACACGCGGCAGCTCGTGCGGCTGCGTAAAAGGGAGGACTCGGTCTCCCAAATCCCCTACCCCTCGCCCAGCTCTCTGGAGCAGGGAGCATCTCCATCTCTACTCGGAGGCTCTGGGAAATGTGTCAAGCTGGGATGAATCCTGCCCCAGGGCACCCGTGGCAGCTCCCCCCTGCTGCTCAGCCAAGCTGTTTGCCTAACCCCGTGCGGCTCTGCTGCCCCAGAGAGCGCACACGAGGGCCAGATCAGGGACGCAATCTGGCTGAAAACAACACTATCGCAAAAATAAATAAATCCACAAGCAATTCCCGGGGGGTATCGGGTCCCTGTTCCAACGCACTACGCGAAAAGCGCCTGTTGTGGGGAGTTGCCTGCATTTTCCTTCTGACTAACACCTTTCTGGATCAGACCCATCCTCTTCTCTCTCCCAGTCCAGCCCGAGTCATTAAGGACCATTGTTCCTTCTCATTTCTGCACCTCCAGAGCTGCAGCCCGATGGGCTTAGACCAGCCAGGGAGGGCTCCTGACTGGTTTTGGCCATTCCCATCAGGCTGAGCACCGCGGTTTGTGTTCTGGGGCGTCAATAACCCCGTGTGCACGTCCCGCTCTGCCTCCCACTCCAGCAAACGCCTCAGGTCTGCTCTGCAGGCCCTGGAGCGGCACCCACCCAGCTCCCACGGGGACGGTAGTGATGGGAGCAGCAATTCAAGCAAGATGCATCAGTTTGATTTGGTTTCCCATCTTCTGTGCAGAAACAGACACAGCAAACCGGGAGTTTGGCCTCTTTAGGCCGCACGGATCCGAGGTGCAAACCCAAAGCTCCAGTCGCTCGCGTCCTCTCCCTGCTTGTTGTCTGCCACCCACGTTTTTACAGAACCACAGAATCACAGAACAACCAGGTTGGAAGGGACCCAGCGGATCTTCTAGTCCAACCATTCCTATCAAACACTAAACCAAGTCCTTCAATACCTCATCCACTCGTCCCTTAAACACCTCCAGGGAAGGGGAATCAACCACCTCCCTGGGCAGCCTGTTCCAATGCCCAATGACCCTCTGCGTGAAAAACCTCCTCCTAATGTCCAGCCTAAACCTACCCTGGTGGAGCTTGAGGCCATTCCCTCTCGTCCTGTCCCCTGTCCCTTGGGAGAAGAGCCCAGCTCCCTCCTCTCCACAACCTCCTTTCAGGTACTTGTAGAGAGTAATGAGGTCTCCTCTCAGCCTCCTCTCCTCCAGGATAAACACCCCCAGCTCTCTCAGACGCTCCTCATAGGGTCTGTTCTCCAGCCCCTTCACCAGCCTCATCGCTCTTCTCTGGACTTGCTCCAGAGCCTCAACATCCTTCTTGTGCTGAGGGGCCCACAACTGAACACAGGATTTGAGGAGTAGCCTCCCCAGTGCTGAGTCCAGAGGGAGAATCACCTCCCTGGCCCTGCTGGTCACACCGTTTCTGATCCAAGCCAGGATGCCCTTGGCCTTCTTGGCCACCTGGGCACACTGCTGGCTCATGGTCAGTCGCTGTCGACCAACACCCCCAGGTCCCTCTCCTCCTGGCAGTTTTCCAGCCAGGCTTCTCCCAGTCTGTAGCTCTGCATAGGGTTGTTGTGCCCCAAGTGCAGGACCCGGCATTTGGCCGTGTTAAACCTCATGCCGTTGGACACTGCCCAGTGGTCCAGCCTGTCCAGGTCCCTTTGCAAAGCCTCCCTACCCTCCAGTAGTGGGAGTCTCCTGCTTGGGGACAGTGGAGGTGGCTCGGAGCAGCGTGTGGCTCTCTAACCTCAGGCCCCACAGCAGAGCCAAGCGCTGTGCCTTTAACTCCTCCCGCCCAGTGCTTTTGCTGGGGTTATTATCTCTGGATGGGTAATTAATTCTCTTGAACATCAGCAGCTGGCCCTGGGTGGGAGCTGTTCTGAGGAGAGCCGCAGAGCACAGGATTGGATTATAAGATGCAAGAACACCTGTTTGTACCTCTCGTTTTCTCCCTAAAATATAGGAGCCGGGAAAGCAGCTGCCTGTGTGTGTGTCTCAGGGCAGGGGCAATGCCTGCTCTGCTCCACAAAGGTGCTGGGGGTGAGCTGGTTCTCGTTTGTGCAAAGTGTGGGGATGGATCGAGTGCTTATTACTCAAGTGGCCATTGAAATCCTTCTGTTTCCAACCAGGTCTTCTTGTTGTCAGAGCTGCGAGGTGAGGCTTGGCTTACGGAGCCTTCCAAAGGAGGCTGAGAGGAGACCTCATTGCTCTCTCCAGCTACTGGAAGGATTGCTCATTGCTCTCTCCACTACTCTCTGGTTGTGGAGAGGAGGGAGCTGGGCTCTTCTGCCAAGGGACAGGATGAGAGGGAATGGCCTCAAGCTCCACCAGGGGAGATTTAGGCTGGAGATTAGGAGGAAGTTTTTCACACAGAGGGTCATTGGGCATTGGAACAGGCTGCCCAGGGAGGGGGTTGATTCACCTTCCCTGGAGGTGTTTAAGGGACGGGTGGACGAGGTCCTGAGAAACATGGGTTAGAGATTGGTGGGAATGGTTGAACTGGATGATCCGGTGGGTCTCTTCCAACCCGGTGATTCTATGATTCTATGATAATGGGTGTCTGAGCAGTAATAAGAGGAATTAGGATGAGAAATGGGGGAGGTTGTCGCCAAGACTTTGCAGAGAGTGGGTGCAGATCATCAACAGCTGCCCTGGGACGAGACCCTGGGATGGCCAGAAGGACAGCAGCAAGGCCTGTCTGGTGGTAACAAGCGCTTCAGGAGCTGTGTTATACCTAAACCTTCCTGCCAGGACTCTCAGGAGAGATTTTTCCTGCTGGTTCTTTGGCTTTGAAGCCTCCTGTGTGTTTTCCAGGGGCTGCAGGGATTCAGAGCCAGGCAGGGCTGAGTCCTGAGCACTGCAGCTGCCTCTGTCTCCTCTAGAGCTGCCAGCGGCTCCCTCGCCTTCCCTGCCAGAAAGAGAGGAGAAGAGGAGCTCCGAAAACTGGCTGCCACCTGCGCCCAGTGATGTCCCCAGAGGGAGGGGACACCCCAGGGTGGGTGACAGAGCTGGCTGAAATGGATGGGGCCGCACTGGAGGCACCTGGCAGGGCTACCTGGGAGAGGCTCTTATCTGTCATCTGATTTATCCAGGTTAAAAGGCTGCAATCCGTCACCGAGGTAGATTCATTCCCCAGTAAATAGTGCCCGAGGGCTTCCAGGACCTATTTTACTGCTAAGCACTCTCTTTCCAATGCTTGAATACCTTTGCTCCCGGTGGAGCCGTTGCCGGCTGATATATATATATGATATGGGGAGTCCTGGTGACTTTTTTATTTTTGCTCTGCACAGCTCCTGGCCTTGTCTCAGCTGCGTTGGGCTGCACGATGGATGATCTGTCCAAGGCTTCCCGGCGTCTGGGGGCAAATCCAGCCGAGACAGCTCTCGGCTGCAGGGAGTGTGAAACAGGCTCTGCCCAAAGCCTGGGTGAGTGATATGATGAAAGGGAAGAGGTTCGGAGAGGGTGAAGTGATGCTCGACGTGGTGCAAGGGGAGAGGTTTGGAGGGGATCAAGTGATGATCAACATGGCACAAGGGGAGAGGTTCGGAGAGGGTGAAGTGATGCTCGACATGGTGCAAGGGGAGAGGTTTGGAGGTTCAGATTGGGTGAAGTGATGCTCAATATGGTTCAAGGGGAGAGGTTTGGAGGGGGTGAAGTGATGCTTGATGTGGTGCAAGACGAGAGGTTCAGAAGGGATCAAGTGATGCTCGACATGGTGCAAACGGAGAGGTTTGGAGGGGATCAAGTGATGCTCGATGTGGAGCATGGGGAGAGGTTTGGAGGGGATCAAGTGATGCTCAACATGGTGCAAGGGGAGAGGTTTGGAGGGGGTGAAGTGATGCTCAACATGGCACAAGAGGAGAGGTTTGGAGGGGATCAAGTGATGCTCGACATGGAGCAAGAGGAGAGGTTTGGAGGGGGTGAAGTGATGCTCAATATGGTTCAAGGGGAGAGGTTTGGAGGGGGTGAAGTGATGCTTGATGTGGTGCAAGACGAGAGGTTCAGAGGGGATCAAGTGATGCTCAACATGGTGCAAACGGAGAGGTTTGGAGGGGGTGAAGAGATGCTCGACATAGTTCAGGAGGAGAGGTTTGGAGGGGGTGAAGTGATGCTCGATATGGCGCAAGGGGAGAGGTTTGGAGGGGGTGAAGTGATGCTCGATATGGCGCAAGGGGAGAGGTTTGGAGTGGGTGAAGTGATGCTCAGAGCATCAGTGAGGCTGGTCCAGGTCTGGCTCTGATCCAGCTCTCCTGCCCTTGCTGCTGTCACCAGGCACTGAGAGAAAGGCTGACAAACCTGGGCTGGGGGTGTTGTCATGTGCTGTGGTTGCTCAAATAGGTTTGTTTTCTTTTTTTCCCTCATTCCTGCTGGATGAGCCTCTCCCCTATCGCAGGTTAGTCCCTTACAGGTTTGGGTACCTCTTGGTTCAGGGAGGGCTTCCAGGCTGGGAAAAGCAGTGACATTGATCTGAGAGTGATGTTTGTCCCCCAGGGATCCCCAGAAAAGGGGCCTCTCTGCCCTCAGGGGTTGAAGCGTCACCTCTCATGATGTGCCACAACCCTATCTGATTCCCTCTGAGCTCCCCTGCCCAGGCCCTGCTCTTTGTGCACGTATCTCTATCCGACTTGGTGGTGGAGGAAAGGAAATATCCGGCAAAAAGAATGTGGATCAGTTATCAGCTTCTATCCTTGTTTTAATTTCTTCTGTTTTATTTTCATCCCAGTCGAAAGCAACGGAGCAAACCCCCAAAAATGCTGCCCCCCCCCCCACCTCCCACCTCAGGCTCCGGCTGTGCTGCCTGTGTCCCCACCCCAAGGGACAGTGGAGAGGCTGCATCCTCCCCTCTGGAGCTCGGGAGCCCTTTCCTCAGACACCTTGTCCTGCAAACAGCTGCGATTTGACTGCTTTTATTTTTTTTTTCCTGTCTCTGACAAAACCTCTTATGCAGTTCATCATCCCAAATGAACTCCCTCCCTCTCTTCCCCATCCCCCTAATTAGAGTGAAGGTCTAATGGAGTTTTACTTGGAGGGACTAGGTGAGCTTCCCTAGTGTTTGATAGGAATGGTTGGACTCGATGATCCGATGGGTTCCTTCCAACCTGTTTGTTCTGTGATTCTATGATTCCCAAAGTGCTTACTAAAGGGAGAGCACTTTGACTAATAGATGTGGACTAAGGCTACGTATCCTTGTCCTGAGAGTGGGAGGAGGGGGCCAGGAGCCCAGAGCAGAGCTCCAGATGCTGGTGTCGCTGGTGTTCTCCGAGTTTCCAGCCTGTGCTGTGTGGGGATGGCAAAGAGAGCTCTGTGGGTGCAAAGTGGGGGGGACAGAGGGGGTGGGGGAGGATGTGAAATGGAGAGGAGGGAACTGGGGCTGTCCTGGCCGTAGTGCCCACCCTGAGAGACAAAGGCTTTCCAGAAATCAGGTTTGGAGAAGCAAAATCCTGGTGTCTGCAGAACGTGGTTGTCAAGCTCAGGGGACTCCTGATGACTGGGTCTGGAGGTGGCATCAGGGCACACATGTTTCAGAGCCCCCTTGTTTTACCAGGGACAGTGCTAAAAGGACACAGCCTGTGTGTGCAGCCAACCCCATGCTTGGCTTTCACTTGGATTTCTCTAGGTGTTCCCGGATTTCTCTCTACTATTTCTTGCTTAGAGCCATTCTTTTGGTTTTTGACCTATCTTGAGCTCTTTGGGAAGTTTTTGGTGTGTTCCCGGCTTTTCTCCCCCCTCAGCAGTAGCTCTATAATAGCAGAGAAGCAGAGAAAGACACAGGGATGGGTTCAACTCATCCAGCTTCGCTCGCTGAAGCCAACACCTGCTCTGAGTCACCTGAACTCCTGGTATCCCCCATGAAGATGCTTCCAGAGAGGCAATTCAGCCTAACTGAGCCTGAACATCAGTGCAGGAGGAGCCTGTGGGCAGTGATGGAGACACAGGTCTGTGTATATTCTTCATTTTAGAATCATAGAACCATAGAATCATAGAACAACCAGGTTGGAAGAGACCCATCGGATCATCGAGTCCAACCATAGTCAAACACTAAAACAAGTCCCTCAGGACCTCATCTACCTGTGCCTTAAACACCTCCAGGGAAGGGGAATCAACCACCTCCCTGGGCAGCCTATTCCAATGCCCAATGACCCTCTGTGTGAAAAACCTCCTCCTAATCTCCAGCCTAAATCTCCCCTGGTGGAGCTTGAGGCCATTCCCTCTTGTCCTGTCCCCTGTCCCTTGGGAGAAGAGCCCAGCTCCCTCCTCTCCACAACCTCCTTTCACGTAGTTGGAGAGAGTAATGACATCTCCTCTCAGCCTCTCCTCTCCTCTCAACCTCCTCTTCTCTTTTCTCTTACACTGGCCAAGGGCTTGAAAACCCCAAGTGCAGAGACCCATACGAGGACTGAGTTCAGCTTTCAGCCTGGTACGACGTGTGCTGGGAGGGAGGAGGAATCCACCACAGAAGGAAACACGTCCCAGGATCTAGATCATGTTTAAGGGCCCTTCCAGCCCAAACTATTCTCTGACAGCTTCCTCTATGCATGTAAAGGTGGGTAGTGAGGCTACTGCCGTCCTGGCCACCCACCCATAGAATCATCGAATAACCAGGTTGGAAGAGACCCATCGGATCATCGAGTCCAACCATTCCTATCAAACACTAACCCATGTCCCTCAGCACCTCACCTACCTGTGCCTTAAACCCCTCCAGGGAAGGTAAATCAACCCCCTCCCTGGGTAGCCTGTTCCAGTGCCCAATGACCCTTTCTGGGAAGGGAAGGTGAGGTGAGGGAAGGTGAGGGAAGGTGAGGGAAGGTGAGGGAATGGAAGGTGAGGTGCTGATATTTTTCTGATGACCGGCAATAGGGCAGAAAGAATTGAATGAAGCCCCATGCGAGGGGCTCCTTCAATAATATTTATTCCAGAATATCACAGGTCCCCAGGAGCTGGACACAGCTCCCTCTCTGCTTCGGTGTGTGGCTGCAGAGCAGAGAGGGTCACTCCGTGGTGCTCCCATCAGGGAGGAATCCTTCCCGTGCCCTGGCAAACCCCTAGTGAAAGACAATCAGGCTCGCTGTCACCGAGCTAATTCCGATGGCATAAAAGCAGTAATGAAATTCACGGCAGGATTAGCCTCTCCATCCAATGGGCCGTCGCCACAGTGACATATCGTGCGTCTTGCCCGACTGTAACACACCATCTAATTTACGTCGTGTAGCGAGTGGGAATGAAATGTTCATAAAGAATTGCTGAATCTTGTCACCTTAACTGCGGCCCCGGGCTCTGAGGCATCTGTCAGGGAGAGGAGAGCGGAGAAGGAAGCTCCTGCCTCGCAAAAGCTGTGTCCAGGGCTTTGGGGAAAAAAAAGGGAGATGGCTGCATTAATCTTCTGGGTCTGCGTGATGGAGATGCGGCGTGTGGGGACGAGGACTCCAGGCTGTGGGAGGGGGGGGCTGCACAGCTCCTGTGTGTGCGCACAATGCACTGTGCGATGCAGAAGGGGCTGAAGATCCTTTCCGCCCTCAGAATTGCACGTCTAGGGTGCGCAAGAAGGGGCTGCGGTGATGTGGAGATAAGGGGAAGCATTCCTGGTGAGCCAGGAGCTCACAGAAGAGCTCAAGTTCCCGATTTCCACGTTGGGTCCCATGAGCATTTCATGCTCATGGGACCCAACGTGGAAATCGGGAACTTGATCAGCACCCACGGGGGTGTTGCCTGTCTCGGGAAGTCCATACGTCCCCTCACATCCCTTCTTGCTGCGGCTTGGCAGCCCCATTCCCCACCCCCTCCTCCCCCCCTAAATGTTTATTTGCAGTTAATTTTCGTGGATCCTAATGGCTCGGATCCTGCTAGGGGGGATATCGTGCTTGCCTCTTCAGTCAGAAAGTTTGCAGAAAAAAAAAAAAAAAAATAGCCCTTTCCTGTTGTGTTTGGAGTAATAGCATCTTGGTGTCCAGAGGGGAGCTGGCAAGGAAACAGGGAAGTTTATTAAGAATAAGATTGAATTCCATTGGGTTTAATTGGAAGAGCTTGAGCAAGGCATTGAGGGTACCTTAGCAAGTTTGCAGATGACACTGAGCTGTGTGGAAGTGTGGATCTGCTGGAGGGTAGGGAGGCTCTGCAAAGGGACCTAAACAGGCTGGATCCATGGGCTGAGTGCAATGGGATAAGGTTTAACACGGCCAAATGCCGCATAATGCACTTGGGGCACAACAACCCTATGCAGAGCTACAGACTGGGAGAAGCCTGGCTGGAAAACTGCCAGGAGGAGAGGGACCTGGGGGTGTTGGTCGACAGCGACTGACCATGAGGCAGCAGTGTGCCCAGGTGGCCAAGAAGGCCAATGGCATCCTGGCTTGGATCAGAAATGGTGTGACCAGCAGGGCCAGGGAGGTGATTCTCCCTCTGGACTCAGCACTGGTGAGACTGCTCCTCGAATCCTGTGTTCAGTTGTGGGCCCCTCACCACAAGAAGGATGTTGAGGCTCTGGAGAGAGTCCAGAGAAGAGCAACAAGGCTGGTGAAGGGGATGGAGAACAGAACCTATGAGGACCGTCTGAGAGAGCTGGGGGTGTTTATCCTGGAGAAGAGGAGGCTGAGAGGAGACCTCATTACTCTCTACAACTACCTGAAGGGAGGTTGTGGAGAGGAGGGAGCTGGGCTCTTCTCCCAAGGGACAGGGGACAGGATGAGAGGGAATGGCCTCAAGCTCCACCAGGGGAGATTTAGGCTGGAAATTAGGAGGAAGTTTTTCACACAGAGGGTGATTGGGCATTGGAATAGGCTGCCCAGGGAGGTGGTTGATTCCCCTTCCCTGGAGGTGTTTAAGGGACGGGTGGATGAGGTCTTCAGGGACTTGGTTTAGTGTTTGATAGGAATGGTTGGACCAGAAGATCTGATGGGTCTCTTCCAACCTGGTTGTTCTATGATTCTATGATTCAAAGTGTGCAAATGAGGGATGGATCCTCTCCTTCTTGTGCTGATCCAGTTTTCCCCATGAAAATCCACAGGGACAGCTCAGCTCCAGGCTGGGGCTCAGCACTTGCTTGGGTAGGGGGCAGGCAGGCAATTTGCAACTGGGATAAATTTTTGGAGAATTTTTGGAGTCCTAAATTTGAGAGGTCCTGCTCTGTTCTCATATTTTAAAGCAAATGGGCAGTGAATCCTCTTTTGGATCCCTATCCCCACTCTGCCTTTCAGGCCACAGAAAATTCTCCAAGACGGATTATCAAGGGCGAAACCACCTCTCTGCCTTGGGCTGAGCTGCAGCAGCTTTGTGCCTCCACAGCTCTGATATTCCCAGGAATGCGAAGTAGAGTGAGCTCTGATATTCCCAGGAATGCGAAGTAGAGTGACTTTGGCTGCAAAAAAGAGCTGAAAAAAAAGCTTCGTTCCCTCCTAGAAAAGCCCTTTCCTGCAGGACTTTCTCCTGTCCCACGTTAAACCAAAAGAGGTATCAAATGCTCTTTGCTGATGAAGGTCAATGGGGGCTCAGGCATTTATTTCCCCTTAAACCCAGCTGATGGCTCCGCTGAAAAATTCCAAATTAAAGAACGATAAATAATTCATTACTTTATTTTATTTCAAAAGAATTGCTCTCCCCAAATTAAGATGTATCGCTTCAAATTAAATGTTTCATTAAATCTGAGATTAAACTTTCGGGGGCTGGGGAAAGGCTGACTTTGTAATTTGGCTGGAAACCTGAAAACTGCCTTTCCCCGTTGCTTTAATTGCAAACTCTGGGGAGGAAAAGTGACAGGTTTTACAAAGTGCGTTTATGATGCTTTGGTCTCCGCTCCCACCCCTCTGGGAGACCAGCAGGGTTCTCTTTCAGCCACAAATCCAAAGGGAGCCTGTCTCTAATCCCAGTCAAACCTCGCAGGAATATGCTTTATTCGAAGCACTCTGTGGATTTTGGGCTTTGCGAAGTCTTGTTTCTCCACAGTCTCACTTTATGGGTGAAACTGTCATAGTGGCTCTGAGCTCCTGCTTTCACCTCTGAGCTGAAAACTACAAGTTTTCAAGGCACAACTCTTTCCAACCTCATCCTGCTTTGTCTATAACACACTATGCTCTCTGATTGATACATATATATATATATATATATATATATATATATATATAAATCCATGTAAATGTCTTTTTTCATAGAATCATAGAACGACCAGGTTGGAAGAGACCCACCGGATCATCGAGTCCAAACATTCCCATCAAACACTAACCCAAGTCCCTCAGGACGTCATCCACCCATCCCTTAAACACCTCCAGGGAAGGTGAATCAACCACCTCCCTGGGCAGCCTATTCCAATGCCCAATCACCCTTTCTGGGAAAAACTTCCTCCTAATCTCCAGCCTAAATCTCCCCTGGTGGAGCTTGAGGCCATTCCCTCTCATCCTGTCCCCTGTCACTTGGCAGAAGAGCCCAGCTCCCTCCTCTCCACAACCTCCTTTCAGGTAGTTGTAGAGAGTAAAGAGGTCTCCTCTCAGCCTCCTCTTCTCCAGGCTTTTTTCAAACTTCCTCTCGGTCGATGCCCTGTGCTGGGACTCTTGAAGGTGAGATTTCAGCCGTATGATATGCACCAGCCTCCAGATGTGACCTTCAGCTCGAAATGTGAGAGGCAGCCTCACGTCTCTTATCTCACGGTCTCACGTGGAGCTTATCTACAGGTTCTGACCAGCATGATGGCCAAGTCACAGAAGCCAGTGGGACAGGCAGCCTTGCACAGGTAGCCCAGGGAGGGGGTTGAGTCACCTTCCCTGGAGGGTTTTAAGGGACAGGTGGACGAGGTGCTGAGGGACATGGTTTAGTGTTCGATAGGAATGGTTGGACTCGATGATCCGATGGGTCTCTTCCAACCTGGTTGTTCTATGATTCTCTGATTCCATGCCTCCAAGGCACAGGGAAAGCTGTAATTGCTGCCGCAAGCAGCTTTCACCAGGCAAACTCTCTTTACGTACTTACTATGTAAGTCAAGAGTATTTACAGGAGATCTTGCTGCCTGTAACTTAAAGCTTCAGCGAAACAAATTGGAATTGCCTTCTGGAGGCCATTGTTATAAATTACAGCCCTAACATCTGTCCACATCTGCAGCGTCTAGACAACCCGTCTCGGCTAGGAGAGTGAGCAGGGGGGAGGCTGCGATGGCAGTGGGGAGGGGAAGGCTTTGTGCCCGGGCTGTGCCAAGCCCCCCAGCTTGCCCCATCCCTCTGGCTTCCAGCAGGATGCTCAAAGCAGGTTCTAGCCAGAAGGGAATTCCAGGAGCGTTCAGCTCAAGAGGATCCACGCCTGCCTTACCCCTTAGAAGCCTGCAGGTTGGCACCACCGACAAATTGGGCCCTGGGATGCCTCAACTGCCATCACCTTATTTATTGGATGTTGGAGGACGTGAGGGAGAGCAGCGCCTTCAGGCAGGCTCGTTCCTGTCTCTCTCCAGCCCCTGTGCAGCGCTTGCGATAAAGAGGCCGGGCCCGTCAGCTGAACAACTGTATTTTCTTTTTTACAGTTCCTAGCGCAAACCTTCTCATTTATATGTAAAGTAGCCATTAGTCATAGCTCTGTTCCCTCACACTGCCTGATGTACAATCACATTTTGCAGTGGATGAATCTTTCCACACAGCTGCTCTGCTATGAATAATCCGTCGCTGGGCCCATAAATCAGAAAAAAATCATGCACCTCCTTTGCCTGATCCTTACACAAAGTCATATATTTTACATGAGGACAAGCTAAATATTCATGAGGCTTTAAAAGGCTTTTCTGACTACGAGGTACTTGTTGGGGCTGTTTTTTTCTGTTGGGTCAGGCGTGGTGGTTCGGGTTTGTTTTTCATCTGCGTGAGAAGAAATCTTCCTTCCCCCTTTCTCCACCCTGCAGGCAGCAACGCGGAGCCCCCAGCGATGCTCCTGCTGGGCTCTCGTCTTTGCTGAAGGACCAAGGAATCTGTCATCGCTGCCATCTCAAGGACAGACTGATGGAAGGTGCTGTGAGTAGCAGAGGAGGCATCTCACCGGAGTGGGGGTTGTGGGGAGTGGGTCAGGCCTCAGCGAGCGAAGGAGCTGCTTTTGGGGGTAAAGGGGTGCATCCAGAATGGTGCTGAGGGGACACATCTGGCTGTGAGTTGGAGCTTGGGGGTGTGTTTGTGCACAGCCCTGCAGGGCAGCCCAGGGCTTGACGTTGGGGCTTCCAGCAAGGTTGTGGGGGAAGCTGGGAAGGCTGCTACAAGGGCTATAGCTCCTGCTCAAGAACATCACCGTCACCCTGATCAAGGAGCGGTGGTGAGGCCACTCCTTGAATCCTGTGTTCAGTTGTGGGCCCCTCAGCACAAGAAGGATGTTGAGTCTCTTGAGGGAGTCCAGAGAAGAGCCACGAAGCTGGTGAAGGGGCTGGAGAACAGAACCTATGAGGAGCAGCTGAGAGAGCTGGGGGTGTTTATCCTGGAGAAGAGGAGGTTGAGGGGAGACCTCATTACTCTCTACAACTACCTGAAAGGAGGCTGTAGAGAGGAGGGAGCTGGGCTCTTCTCCCAAGGGACAGGGGACAGGACAAGAGGGAATGGCCTCAAGCTCCACCAGGGGAGATTTAGGCTGGAGATTAGAAGGAAGTTTTTCCCCAGAAAGGGTCATTGGGCATTGGAATAGGCTGCCCAGGGAGGTGGTTGATTCCCCTTCCCTGGAGGTGTTAAAGGCACAGGTGGATGAGGTCTTGAGGGACTTGGTTTAGTGTTAGATAGGAATGGTTGGACTAGAAGATCCCATGGGTCCCTTCCAACCTGGTTGTTCTATGATTCTATATTTTAAAGAAAGTACCTACAGAGTCCATGGAGAGGACGGGTACCAGGGATTCATCATCTCCTCCTTCCTGGCGGCCAACCAAATCCAGAAGGGGACAATGACACATAGCCTCAGTGAGAAGGTGGAAATGAGCTCACAGTCTCTGCAGGGATCCCGAAGTCCAGGGATAGGGCCTTCCTGAGACATCTCCCAGGTCTCAGCCGTCCAGAGTCTCTGGTGGCAGTGATGCTGCTGTGTGAGCAGGAAGGGCTCTCCACCTCCAGGATGGTGGTGGTTGGACTCGATACTCCGGTGGGTCTCTCCCAACCTGGTTGTTCTATGATTCTATGATTTGTTGAATTAGCAGCTGAGAGGGACCAGTCTCATCCTACCCTCCCGAGCCCTGGAGCGCAATTCCCATCCACCCCCCCCGAGTAGCTCTGCCATTTGTTGGATCACTAGGAAAGCCAGTTTGACTCACCAACAAAAAACTGTTTAGTTTGTTTCCCGATTATCCTTTCCCTGCCACTATATTGAATTAAACCAGCCTGCAGTGCCAGCAAACAATCGTCAGAGCTGGCACGAGGCGAGAGGAGGAAGCGTGTCGCTGGCAGAGACAGAAGAGGGTGTGCAGCTCCCCTTTTCAGCAGCACAGGGGAGAAATTCAGCTCAGCCGGTAATGTCCATCCAGAGCCTGACTGTTCTGGTTTCTCTGCAGAAACCTCTCTGGTCCTCCTCCCATAACAGGGAGCCTCACGCATCTCCTGCCAGATAATGGCTACTGTCCTGCTCCAGCCACACAGGAGACATAAATCATACTACTTGGACTCGGACAGCGATGTGGCAATGTTCCTTTGTTCTAAAAAAAGCTCCTCTGCCCACAGGTAGTGAGGATCCGTCCTGCCCCCACTGCACACCAACCCCCTTTAGCCGAGATGCCAGTGTCCCGTGTGAAGCACGGATGAGCTGGGATGGGGAGGCTGAGCAGAACCGCTGAGATGCTTCTGGGTGCAAGGATCCCTCTCCTCCTCACAAGCTCCTGCGCTATCAAACCTGGCCTCTTCTCCCAAGTGACAGGGGACAGGACAAGAGGGAATGGCCTCAAGCTCCGCCAGGGGAGATTTAGGCTGGAGATTAGGAGGAAGTTTTTCACACAGAGGGTCATTGGGCATTGGAATAGGCTGCCCAGGGAGGTGGTTGATTCCCCTTCCCTGGAGGTGTTTAAGGCACAGGTAGACGAGGTGCTGAGGGACATGGGTTAGTGTTTGATAGGAATGGTTGGACTCGATGATCTGATGGGTCCCTTCCAACCTGGTTGTTCTATGATTCTATGAAAGGTTGTCTGTGTGCCCAGCACTGAAACACACCCACAATAAAAGCAGCTGTCAAGATCTTTCAGGACAAAGGGAATAACAAAAGGTTTCTCTTTTCTCTCTTTTCTCTTCCCTTCTTTTTTTGCCGCAACTTGGAAAGAACGAAGTCAAGGGACTGCCAAAGCAGAGGAAAACAAGGCCAAGCACACACAGATGGTGAGCCCACAAATTTAATTTAAAATCATCCTTTATTATTCAAAATATTAAAATTCAGGCAATAATGCCCAAAGGAACTGCACTGATTAAAGTTCCGTAATGTTTCATGGCCAAATCTTGCTGCTTCCTTCAAGGGTCACTGGGACAAGAAGTGAAACCCCTCTGGAGTGCAGAGAGAGGTAGGGCTGTACCTGCTGTACATCGCTTAACCAAACAGTTACTTTCTGACCCAATCAGCTTCACTTAAAGCCAAGCACCAGCTGTTCCTTACCCAATTAATGATTGCCACAGCAAATTAACACGGCGTTACACCAGGCGTGGATGTGGTCCGCAGAGTCCAGAATGCACAGAGCAATATGCTATCGCAAAAATAATGACAGTAATATCTTTACCGTTAGGTAGCATCCTTCATCTGGAAGGATGGGGAGCTCCCTGCGTGCCGTACGGCTTGCTCCACGCAACATGCTCTGCAGTGAGGGTGGGGAGGGCAGGGAGGCAGGGGACGGGATGGCTGTGTCAAGGGGAGGGTAAAAGGAGCCGCTCAGGGCAGCTCTGCTGTGGCAGAGACAGCACTGACCACCCCTGCTCATCTCTTCGTTACTACAATGCAAACAAATCATTATTTAATGGGTTGTAAATCTACTGAACTTGAAGTGAGCCTTCACTCTGTCTTAGGCAACAGAGAACTCTCCAACAGGAGTGAGTCCGGGGCCAGTTCTCGCCCCCTTCCTGGATACCCTGGTCCAGGAGAGACCCTCACCCAGCAAACACAGCAGGGTCCAAGGGGCACAAGTGGGATCAAGGCAAACAGTGTGACCAGCAGGGCCAGAGATGTTCTTCTCCCTCTGGACTCAGCACTGGTGAGGCCGCTCCTTGAATCCTGTGTTCAGTCCTGGGCCCCTCAGCACAAGAAGGATGTTGAGGCTGTGGAGCGAGTCCAGAGAAGAGCAACAAAGCTGGTGAAGGGGCTGGAGAAGAAGAGGAGCGTCTGAGAGAGCTGGGGTTGTTTAGCCTGGAGAAGAGGAGGCTGAGAGGAGACCTCATTACTCTCTGCAACTACCTGAGAGGAGGTTGTGGAGAGGAGGGAGCTGGGCTCTTCTCCCAAGGGACAAGGGACAGGACGATAGGGAATGGCCTCAAGCTCCACCAGGGGAGGTTCAGGCTAGACATTAGGAATACATCTTTCATGGAAAAGGTCATTGGTCACGGTCAGAGGCTGCCCAGAGAGGGGGTTGATTCACCTTCACTGGAGGGGTTTAAAGGACGGGTGGACGAGGTGCTGAGGGCCACAAGACTAGGTTGCAGACGCAGAAATCCAGGTAAGGTTCATGTGGTGAGATGTTACCTCCGTGCCCAGTTCTGCTGGGGCAAGTGCTGCCTCTTTGTGTCCTTCTTAGTCTCTCTGTGCTGTACTGGAAACTCATGCCCTGACCCTCTATGGGTCCCTCCCGCATCACAGGGTCCAGACAGCAGCTGAGCAGAATAATCGAACCACTCTCTTCCCCCACCAAGGTTAAGTCCAGCATCTAAACACTCATTAGTTTTGGCTCCACTTTGTTCATGCTTTTTATGACACAGAGACACTAATCCCCCATAAGTTACAGTCCAGACAGATCAATCAGCCTAGAGGGCTTTGGGACAGTGGTGTCTAGTGCTGAAGCACTGCACTTTACAATTTTCCTACAATTAGGCCGGCATCAGATATTATTGACAAATAAACCATTGAATCAAAGCCTTGAGCCCGTCACGCTGCTCCGAAGAGGATCCATTTACATCCCAGCCAAGTGCAGGATGCCCAGAGGGAGGAGACGCAACTGAGCCCCAAGAGCTCGCGGCCGCTGGTTGCCTGCAGTACTGTTACAGGAGCCGTCCCTTTGTAATTACAAGACTCCCTCATTATAATTACTGTTATTTATATAATTGTGGTAAGCGTTTTCGGTGCTGTCAGCAGTCTGGAAAGTGCCCAGCCCCATTACAGCCAAGAATCTCAGGCGTTTCACTCAGAGTCTGGGCTTAAAGTATGATGACCCAGAGCGTGGCTGGGCTAGTCCGAGAATAGCAGCTCACGTCTGGTGACCTGAAAGCTTTCTTTGGAAGGTTCCTGTGTCTTGGGATTGCAGAGGGAGGACAAAAGGTGAAGTCTGCCTCCTCCTTTCAAGCCACTGCTTTGGGAGCTTAGCTCAACCCAACATCACGTCCCACATAGGTTGACGTTCCCTGTCATCTCTGCTGGGTCACTGGCTGGAGGACACACTCCTGGCACTGGAGCATGAGGCACCACCCGAGTCCTACTTCCCTGCGAGGAATCCAGTAATGAGCACATTCTCCGCATCGTTTTCTCTCTCTCTGATTATCTTGTTTAAAAATCCGGAGGAGATGGGGCATTGAGGGAAAATGTGGGGAGGACTGGAGAACAGATGACGCTGGAATCATACCTGTGACTCGAAACTTCGCTTTACGGTTCAAACACAGGAACAAAAAGAATGGGTTTAAGCCACATGTCAGTGAGCAAGAGCTGATGTTTGGGTTTGGCTCCTCTGCATCTAAATAGGAAGAAATTCAGGGTAACTCGATTAAGATGCAGAGTCAAACATATAAATGCTGCAAGGAAAAGAATCCGAAAGGAATCAGTATTTACTATAGAGACAGGAAAAACCTATTGAACTCTTATAATCAGCACTGAAGACACAGGAGGTAATTCCTTGCTGCTGCTCCATATGAAGCGGCTTCAGCTTTTGGGAACACTGTGAAAAAATGTAGGAAAATTGGAAAGAGATTAAACAAAAGTGACAAAACCAAGAGGATTAGAAGTGATGGTTGCCAAAGAGTGAGCTGGTCTTGCATGTGGTGCAACAGAGAAGATTAAAGAGGTGGCTATGGTAAATACCCTCCAGCCTATGTGTAGCTGCTAATAAATTCTGATCAATTCTCTTTTGTTTGTTTGTTTGTTTGTATGTTTGTTTGTTTGCTGCTTGAAACAGCAAGGAGAACCTGGCCCAGTTGTTAGGGAAAACTGATTTAGCGTCATTATTAGGAAAAAAACCTAAAGATAAGGGCAGTGAAGTGCCACTAGAGGCTGTTTACACGTGGCCTAGTCTTTATGGGACCAGTTTGAACACACATCCCTCAAGAATGATGTAAGGATACTCGACCTGTTCCAGAGATGCAGTTTTCCCCACTTCATGTCTCTTGCAAAGTCATCGAGGCTGGTGAGGGGTCTGGAGAATAGGCCTTATGAGGAATGGTTGAGAGAGCTGGGGGGGGGTTTATCCTGGAAAAGAGGAGGCTGAGAGGAGACCTCATTACTCTCTCCAACTACCTGAAAGGAGGTTGTGGAGAGGAGGGAGCTGGGCTCTTCTCCCAAGGGACAGGGGACAGGACAAGAGGGAATGGCCTCAAGCTCCACCAGGGGAGATTCAGGTTAGAGATTAGGAGGAAGTTTTTCCCAGAAAGGGTCATTGGGCACTGGAACAGGCTGCCCAGGGAGGTGGTTGAGTCACCTTCCCTGGAGGGGTTTAAGGGACGGGTGGACGAGGTGCTGAGGGACATGGGTTAGTGTTTGATAGGAATGGTTGGACTGGATGATCTGGTGGGTCTCTTCTAACCTGGTGATTCTATGATTCTATGATCGAGCATTCCTGGTACCAGTTCTGTGCCTGCTGGGATGGTCAGGGCATGGGATTATGTCAGATGGTGTTTAGGGGAGCATTAAACCCAGCAACAACTGACTTGAGAATCACTTGGTGCACAAGCATGGAGAGCAACTGGAGCAAAGCAAGGGAACTGTCTCTGAAAACTGGGAAAGCTGGATGCATGAATGTTGAGGCTCTGGAGCGAGTCCAGAGAAGAGCAACGAAGCTGGGGAAGGGGCTGGAGAAGAAGAGGAGTGGCTGAGGGACCTGAGGGTGTTTATCCTGGAGAAGAGGAGGCTGAGGGGAGACCTCATTGCTCTCTCCAACTCCCTGAGAGGAGGTTGTAGAGAGGAGGGAGCTGGGCTCTTCTCCCAAGGGACAGGATGAGAGGGAATGGCCTCAAGCTCCACCAGAGCAGGTTCAGGATGGACATCAGGAAAAATATTTCACAGAAAGGGTCATTGGGCACTGGCAGAGGGTGCCCAGGTAGGGGGTTGAGTCACCATCCCCCGAGGGGTTTAAAAGACTGGAATGAAGCGCAGGGCCACGGCCTGGGCGCCAGGCTCAGCCCTCACCAGGGAGGCCTCAGGGCTGGGCACGGCCCCTGCGGAGAGAGGCTCCCCTGTCACCGAGCAGCGCTGCGCACCGCACCGTCCGGGACTACAACTCCCGTCGGCCCCTCCGTGCCGGGCGGCGCAGGCGCCAGCCGGCGTGCCTTCCATCCGGCCGCAAGGCATTTCGGGATGTGTAGTCCCTCCTGCCCCGGCGGGCCCTTACCGGTCCCGGGGCCGGGGACTCCATTTCCCGTGGGCCCGCGGGCGGCGCAGGCGCCGTGCGGGCGGCGGAGCGGGGTGAGGTGGGGAGCCGGGGGGCAGCGCAGGTTCCCGTGCGCGGCGGCTGCGGCCTGGCCCCCAGCGCCCCGCGCCGGACCATGGACCCGGCCGAGGCCGTGCTGCAGGAGAAGGCCCTCAAGTTCATGGTGAGCGGCCGCGGGCACCTGCGCGGAGACGGGGAGAGGGAGGCCGGGGCGGGGAGCGGGGCCTGGCTGGGAGGGGTGGGGGGGTTTGTCAGCTGGGGAGGGGGCTGGTTCCCGGGGAGGGGAGGCCCTCCCTACTGGAGAGGGGATGGTCCCGAGGAGGGGGTGCTGGTTACTGGAAGGGGAGGGGGAGGGGGAGGGCCCTGCCTACTGGGGAGGGGATGGTCCCGAGGAGGGGGTGCTGGTTCCTGGGAGGGGAGGGCTCTGCCTACTAGGGATGAGGATGATTCGTGGAGGGGAGAGGGACTGGTTCTCGGGAAGAGGGGTGCTGCTAGGGGGAGGGGTGGGTACCTGAGGAGGGGAGGGGGGGCTGGTTCCTGAGGTGGGGGGAGGGCTGGTACCTGAGAAGGTGGGGGGGGGCTGGTTCCTACGAGGGGGGAGGGCTGGTTCCTGGAGAGGTGGGGGGAGCTGGTTCCTGAGGAGGAGGGGGAGCTGGTTCCTGAGGAGGAGGGGGGGCTGGTCCCTGGGAGGGGCTCTGTCTGTTATTGGGGCTGAGGTGTTGTTTCTCCGGGACTAGGGGCTCTACCATAAGTGGGGGATGGCTCCTCGGAGGGGTTGGGGCGGGGGTGGGGGGGGGAAACTCTGCCTGCTGGAGATGATTCCTGGAGGGGAGGGGGGCTGGTTCTCGGGAAGAGGGGGTGCTGCTAGTGGGAGGCGTGGATTCCTGGGGAGGGGGGTTGGGGGCTGGTTCACGGGAGGGGCTCTACCTGCTGTTGGGGCTGGGATGTTGTTTCTCTGGGACTAGAGGCTCTGCTATAAGAGGGGGATGGCTCCTCGGAGGGGTGTGGGGTGACTCTGCCTTCTTGGGGAGTTCTTTTCCCTGGGAGTGGGTGCTCTGTGTGCCATGGTGGGGTGTACAGGTAGCTGGAGGGGGTGTGGGGGCTCTGTCTGCTGGGGGGAGTTCTTTTCCCTGGGAGTGGGGGCTCTGTGTACCATGGTGGGGGGGACAGGTAGCTGGAGGGGGTGTCCCCCTTTGCTTGTTGGGGAGTGCTGGCTCCCAGGGGAAGGGACCAGCTCCCTAGGGAGGTAACTGAGCTCTGGGAGTTTGCTCCCTGCTAGGACCACCCCCCCACCCCTCAAGCCATGGCACAAAGTGTGTCTGTGCTGGGGGAGTCAGGGGCTGCAGGTGCCACCTGAGAGAGGCAGAAGTTACACTCGAGCGAGGCAGGAGCTGGCGGAGGGACCGCACGTGTAATTTCTGCGTTTTTTTCTCTTTCTTTATACCACCTTAGACTTACCCTTCTGTTCCACACACCATCTCTGCAGTTGTAATTTGTTGTCCCTTCCGTTCGAGCTGTAAATACTGACACAGATCTTTCACCTGCTGCAGCTGCAGGAAATGGTTGGCAGTGAATGGGAAGAGCGCTTAACATTGTTTAGGTTTGCCGGGTGGCCTTTGCTGTGGAAAACAGCCTTGGGGGGGGTACTTGCATCCTAGATGCTCTCCAGATGTGGTTAGTTTACTTAGATAAGAGGCATGATGCACTTAAGCTGTAGTTTCATTCTCTCCTTCTCGCTTTGTTGAGGTTTCTAAGTCTTTTTACCAGAAACACAAGATTTGGAAATGAAAATAAACCGGTGCCAGCTGAACTGAATGTAAATTTTGAGTGCCCCAAACTGTTTTTTGCTTTTGGGAGGTTGTAGAGAGGAGGGAGCTGGCCTTTTCTCCCAAGTGCCAGGGGACAGGACAAGAGGGAATGGCCTCAAGCTCCACCAGGGGAGATTTAGGCTGGAGATTAGGAGGAAGTTTTTCACAGAGAGGGTGATTGGGCATTGGAATAGGCTGCCCAGGGAGGTGGTTGATTCCCCTTCCCTGGAGGTGTTTAAGGGACGGGTGGATGAGGTCTTGAGGGACTTGGTTTAGTGTTTGATAGGAATGGTTGGACTCAGTGATCCGCTGGGTCCCTTCCAACCTGGTTGTTCTATGATTCTATGATTCCCCTGAGGGTATAGTTGGAAGTGACACCTGCTAAAATTTTTGTTTCGATTAGTGCTTCCCATGGTTCAGAATTAAATCAAAGCTTATCAGGAACGAGCACTTCTGTCAAACTTCCAGAACATGTATCCAAAGTGAATTTGAGGAAACACTAGTTGCAAAGTTTAGGTTTTGATTGAGCTTCAAGACGTTTGTTTGGCTTCCGTTCTTTAGTCTTGTAGAACTTGTTTCTGTTGAGACTTTTTTTTTACCCTTTTGCTAGTAGCCTCCAAGTCTGTCAGAATGAGAGAGCCCTCAGCTCAGTGGGGTGGGAAAATGCCATGGATACCTAAATAGGCCAGGTAGCAATTAGCAATAAGAAACTACCCTCTGTGGTGTGTGATTGGCCCAAGGAGTGTCCCAGATCCTGTTGTGCTTGTGTTTGGCCAAGCCTGGTAATTACCACCTGCCTCTAGATAGTGAGTTTCATATCCTGAAAAGTTTCTGCTGAAACGTTTGTGTCTTCTGCCAAACAGCATTGTGAACATGCTCCCCTGACTTCTCGTTTGCTTCTGGTTTCACGCCCTGTGCAAAGATTCCTATCGAAGGGCTTAGTCCAGGCGTTTTGAGATCTTCTGTAAGATTGGGCCTGGGACCTGAGGGAATCCCTGTCCACCTTGCAGCTGGCTGACTGTGTTCCACTCAAAGAAAAAAGCTCCCTGACTCTGAGGAGAGACCTGAGCGCAAGAGCGAGTGCTTCTACACAGAAGACCCTTCACAGAAAGGGTCATTGGGCACTGGAATAGGCTTCCCAGGGAGGTGGTTGAGTCACCCTCCCTGGAGGTGTTTAAGGCACAGGTGGATGAGGTCTTGAGGGACTTGGTTTAGTGTTTGATAGGAATGGTTGGACTAGAAGACCCGATGGGTCCCTTCCAACCTGGTTGTTCTATGATTCTATGATTCTACACAGATGCATCTATTAAGAGCACCGGATAAAGGGAGGAATTATCAAGATCAGACTGTGCTGAGAACTAAAAGCTAAACCAAGTTCCTTAATGTTTTATTAAAATGCCTCTTGTATGCAAAACGCTTGTAAAAAGGGCAGGGAAGGATGTGGCTTCGTTCTGTCCTCTCTGAACTTTTTAGGGTATTTTTGCTGGCAAGTTGAGAGGAAAGTGTGAAAAGCATTTAACTCACTTGGGCTTTTGTTTTAGTGCAGGTCTTTCTAGAGAGCCACTCTTACTTTAATGATACTGACGAAGTAAAGGTTTTGTCAGGCTTAGTGGGGCCTACAGGTGTTCATGGAGGTGTGAACAGGTAGGTTGTTCTGATACCTGAGGCACCACTTGCAAACATCAGCTTGGCTCTCCTAGGAAGTGCCTTGTTGGTTTTGTCTTTTGGAGCTTGGCAAGTGCTGAGCTCCTGTAGTAACGGCATCGGTGCAATTATCTGGCTGATCAGCCTGTGCATCCTCTCAGCTAATGCTGAATCATCCACAGTGCATTATCTTATTCATCTAAGTGTGGGATACGCTTCACGTGCATCTTTCTTATTAGGTGACTTGTGGTTTGGGTTGAATCATAGAATCACCAGGTTGGAAGAGACCCACCAGATCATCGAGTCCAACCATAACCAATTGAGGTGGGCTTTGCGGTTAATTATTGATCTTCCTTGAGAGTCTCCCACGTGCATCATAGCTAAATACTCAGATATCTTTTGAACACGTGAGGAAACCTATTATCTCTCCAGCTTTCGGTAGTTTTGTTTTTGATAGGGATGTGTGCTAGGTTTAATTTAATATTCAAAATCAACCCTGTAGGGGGTAGTATTTTTGTGCTTCTCTAGAAAAATTTGATAGGAATGGTTGGACTCGATGATCCGGTGGGTCTCTTCCAACCTGGTTATTCTGTGATTCTAAAATAATACTACTTCCACTTAAAAATGTCAGCACCTAATTTCTGGCATTGGCTTGGAGCTGCTCTCTTGAGTCACGTGGTATCAGGCAAGGCAGAGCCGGTGATTTGTTTCTTCTCTTAATGCCTCACTCTAGTAGGAAAACGTCCCATGGAGGCTTTGTTCAGGGCTAATAATATGAATGAAATGATCTTGGTTTAAAGCATCTGTGTTTGGTGTGTGGAAAGACAAACTGGGCTTCAATTCTGTATATTCTTGTCTTGATGGGAGTAAAAGAAGGCTGTCCTCCTGCTGGCTGGCACTACCTTGATTGCTTGTCAGTGAAACAATAAATATTACGTTTATTTAATACCTACTACCAGTTTCCTACTTACCTGTGGTCAGCAACAATATGTGTAATGTAATACTTCAAGGTTTAAGTAGTTTAGCTTCATTTGCCTACTCGATTCACCTCTACATTTTAAGAAATGAGGTATTAAATTCCTGTGTAACAACATTATAGAATCATAGAACAACCAGGTTGGAAGAGACCCACTGGATCATCGAGTCCAACTGATCATTATGCAATAATAAGCAACTGCTCACCAAGAAGACTGTTTTTGCTGGTGAATGTTTTCTATCATGTATGTTACATGTCACCATCCAGTGGGTTTTTTTGAATGAAAGCAAATTTTCAGCTTTAAAATGGGGTATTGTAAGTTATCTAACCCAGTGTTCTGCACACACCCCCCTCCACACCCCCTTGCCTCACAGAGCTTTGTTTTTATGTTCGAGAATATGGGATTTCTGCTGTCATAACCGTTTACAGAAGTACCAGGCGTGAGGTGCTCCATAAGTAACTTTCATATTTGAATAAAGTGTTTAAAACTGTAGATACAGTATTTAAAGTCTGAGTGCAATAGGCTCAACTGAGACTTAGATTAAATGTCATCTAAAGGAAACCACATCTCCCTGCGTGGAATAGGAGATATTTTTTCGAAGTAGCTTCAAATGGTTCTGTTAAGTGTACGAACGTTCTGATGATTATCTTTTTAATTAAAATGAGAAATCTTTGTTTAAAGTGGCATTCTTTTTTACAGCCTGTTACAGTCTCTGTAACAATCATTTCTTAAGTCTGAACGTTTTTAATTCCAGGAATCCATTTATATAAAACTATGTTTAGACTTAATTAAGGAACGATTCTTACAAAGCTTGTAAATAGCCAGGAAAAAAGGGACAGAAAATAAAACTGACATTCACACTTAACAGAATGATTGTTACAAGGTATGTAATATGCTATAAAAATACAATAAAGCCCTTTTTATAAGAGTTCATATTTTTTGTTCCTCATTTCGAAAGGTATTTAAGAAAAATATCAAAGCTCTACAAAGCGACATCTGTTTTCTTGAATGGACTAGTGACAACTTCAGTTGTGTTTAATTAGCTGTGTTGGGAGCTGTACCTGACCAGTTTAGGGTCCTATCTAAGATCATTTGGGAGGCAACACCTTGATTTATAATGGTTTCACTTTCTCAGTTTTTCTGAATTAATCAATTTGCAGTAGTTAATTTAATATCCTGTCTTGTGGCTAGGAAAATGTTGATACTGGTGTTCTTTATGAGAATTGTTTCTCTCTTTCATCCAAAATTAGTATTTTCCTTCTCTTTCTAGGGGAGGTGATTCTTGGAGATCCCGATGACTTTTGAGTTTCACAGGAGAACCAAAACCTTTGGGTTGTCTTTTAAGATGCCTCTTTGTTTTGGTGTGTGTTGTGGTTTTCTTTCTTTTTGAGAAAAAACCCTGAAGTTCCTTCATTTTTATGTTCTTATGCTTGTAGGAATTTCCATGTAAGGAAAGGCAGGTGGTACAGTAAGGAGTACTCAGTTTAATTGAAGGCTGAAGGATAATAGACTTGGAATCTCTTTGGTTTTGTTTCTCCTCTCTGTTTGCACTCGCGCCTTTATGATTTCTGATGTCAGCAGGACTGGGATTTTTAAGAGCTCGGACTTGTTAGCTGTTGTTATTTCTTTGAGTACCTTCCAGTCTTCCTAACAACATTTTTGTGTTGTGGTCATTGTGGCCAAGAGAATCCCAAGTGCCCAAACTAAGGGTGACGTGAACCAGGAGGACAGCAGAGTCCCTCCTAAACGGGGGGTTGCAAATCCCACTTGAGAATTAAATGTATGCTTAGGAAATTTTTCCAGTGGAACTGAAGTAACGAATCCTCAAACTTAAGAGGATATTGGGACTGGTGTATTGTAAGAAAACATTGATTTTCTTTCTTCTTTCTATGCTGAACTCTGTGCTGTAGATTTTTCTGCCCTGGTTTCAGGCCTTTGGTACTTCAGTAACTTCACCCTTACTTCCCCGGCAATGTTTCATTTCAGCCACTCTGCTCCATTAAATGTATGCAATTAGAAAAGCAAACAGCAAATTTGCTATCACGTCACTGAAGTATTTAGTTTCATAGACTTAAAAAGCAGAATTTGTTGCACCGTGCTCCCTGCACTATAATATATACCATAAACATCAGAGAGAATAGGCTGACCTTAATATTTGCTTCCCAGATAAATCGCCGCCTTGCAGCAGTTATTTCCCACTGAATAAAAAGTTTAATTTCACGCCCTGATTAGTGCTAGTATGTGCAGGTGGATATTTATTTTATGCAGCTAAACTAATCTGCCTTGGCAAATTATTTGCCAGTCAGCAGAGCTATAATTCCTCATGAGTATTTGGTACTAAATTATCGTTCTCATTAGTAAGATAAAGCAGCCTGTTCTAACCACAAAGTTTGGTTAGGCGAAGGGTTTCCTGAATAATCTGCGAAAGACAGAGAACGTGCATAGAGGCCTGAACGTTCTCAATATTCTGTAGTAGTTTGTGATGTGGAAACAGGTGATGAAGGTTTCAGAAGAAGAAAATAAACTTATTCTGTGTGTGTGTGTATGTATATATATCTATATCTATATCTATCTATCTATATATATATATAATCTGTACAGGTAAGGTAGGAATGCGGAGTGTTTGGAGATTGCCTCATTAAGAGGTACCAAATGAATCAAAAATGAGCTTTGTAGCTTTTCCAGCGTCCATCCAAACTCTGATCTCTGGCCTTATGCAAGATGAAAATATAAAGTCGCATTACTCTCTACAAGTACCTGAAAGGTGGTTGTGGAGAGGAGGGAGCTGGGCTCTTCTCCCAAGTTACAGGGGACAGCACGAGAGGGAATGGCCTCAAGCTCTGCCAGGGTAGGTTTAGGCTGGAGATTAGGAGGAGGTTTTTCACGCAGAGGGTCATTGGGCATTGGAATAGGCTACCCAGGGAGGTGGTTGAGTCACCTTCCCTGGAGGTGTTTAAGACACGGGTGGATGAGGTATTGAGGGACTTGGTTTAGTGCTTGATAGGAATGGTTGGACTAGAAGATCCGATGGGTCCCTTCTAGCCTGGTTGTTCTGTGATTCTGTGATTGTATTTGTACTTATTTTCAGTGTTAGAAGCTACTGAGGTAGGGGAAAGGCTGACTTGAAGTTAAAGGGCAGAGGAATTTTCATGGTCTGGTTTCACTTAAAATTCACTTCATGCTCTGAAAACATTCAAAGTGAGTATCAGAAAGTTATTTCCTGATGTACGAATGTTGACTGGATGCGCTTGTCAAGTGGACGTGTTCATCCGCTGTTTTGTTTTCTTTGGATTTCATTCTCCTTGTAGCTCGTATCATAAAACTTGTTAATGAGAAGCGCTTATTTTCTATTATAGGGAAAGTAATTTATACCTGAAAGTAATTTATACACAATTTTTCAGTAGGATTTGAGTGAAGGGATTCCACTGACTTTTTTTTCATCTGTATAGATGCATTTCGTGTCATATTCATTTACTCGGTGATAGTTGCTGCAGCGTTTAGGGTATAAATCATCAAGATCACGTGCAGGACCAGCAAAACCAGCAAGCCAAGCAACTTGATTTTGTTGTATAAATATTTTCATACTAAATTCAACAATGCAACTGGAATAAGGTGTTGTCTTGCTTCCTTGTCTGCATCCGCTGTGTCATCTCTGATGTCCGTGTGTGCCGCTGAGCTTTGTGTAACATTTAACCATTCTCAGTGGCAAATTTAATTGCTCTTTCTACTCCTCAGTATTTTCTGAAGTCCTCCTCATTCCCTCCTTCGTACAATTCAGGAGATGCTCAAGAAGATGTATTATTTATATATTTTAAGCGATTTTGCACAGAAGGGGTGAACGCAGCGTGTGTTTCGCTGTGGACACTGAAAAGATGTTTTAGCAAAGCAGAGACCAGCAGCTACAGCTAAATCACAGAACAACCAGGTTGGAAGAGACCCACCGGATCATCGAGTCCAACCATAATATTGAGTGTTCAAAACACAATTAATAAGCAGTCAAACATGAAGCTGTTTTCTTGACAGGATGAGTGTGGAGAAAACTTTCTTGATCCCACAGAAGCTGTTGAAAATAAACCTCCTGGGAGTTGCATCCAGTATGTCTTTGATTATTAAACAGCAGTGCTTTCTAATCTATCTTTATCTGAGGTCTTTAGGAGCTCTGGTGTTGGACAAACACCACTCTGCTTTGCAGAAAGAGAAAGCTGAAGCTCAGAAATTTGCCTGGGGTCATGGACTGGAGGAATTTGTGTGAGGTCACGTGCTGTGCTGATAATAGGAGGCAGAATAAAAAGCAAGCAGTTCTTCAAATAGCTAACCTTGTGCTTCTGACCATGTTTTGGTTAATTTTACAACTGGCTAGCCACCTGTTAAGATAACACATTTTATCATTAAACAAAATTAATTTTAAAAATGGCTCGGAACTGTCTGTTTTTAATGGGATCTGAATATTCTTAGTTCTAATCTGCCTCATGAGGCTTGTCTTTCTTCTGGGAAGTACATTGTTACATCATTAAAATATCATCCCCTGCTGAGAGAGAAATCGGTCCCATTCACTAAATGGCAGTGCTGAAACAATGACAAGTATTTCTAAAAACTGCATTAAAATTCATTTTTTCTTTCATCTGCGAGTTCCGGAGTTGCTTTAACCAATGGGTGCTCAGCCTGCTTGCAGCTGTTTGCACAGCCAAACGTCTTAGAAGTGATGGCAGAAGGTTTGAAGAGCGTCAATGAAGACTTTATTTTAAATTGTATTTCACATTTCCACAGCGATTTTGCTTGGAAACAAATGACTGATTGTAATTTTGCACTGTCTAGGTGCTTCTAGTCCTCCTCTGTACTAAGAATTGAGAAACACCCAATTTCATTTTCATAGAATCATGGAACAACCAGGTTGGAAGAGACCCACCGGATCATTGAGTCCAACCCTTTCCCTCCTCCCCTGCTGAAGCAGAGTCTGTGCATTCATCTTGATGAGAGGAGCAGGAAGAATGGGAAAACTCAGCAAGGGGTCTCTCCAGTCATCTTGAGGAAAGGACAGAAGCGTTTACAGCCTGTGAACAGGAGCTGTGCAGCCTCTTGGCACAACCCACTGGAGTAACCAGTCTGGACTAGCCAAAGCACAGAGCCCTAATGCTGATTTAATTCCCTTCATTCTGTGGCAAGAGGGGAAAAATTGCAGAGATGTACTATGAAAGAATGAAGAGGTGCAGGTGTCTGCTGTCAGAAAATGTGTCCTTCCAACTAGAGGCTAGATGGCCTCTCTGCTTCAGAAGCACCTGAGAGAAGAGGAAGCTAAGGAGAGACCTCATTGCTCTCTATAACTACCTGAAAGGACGTTGTGGAGAGGAGGGAGCTGGGCCCTTCTCCCAAGGGACAGGGCGAGAGGGAATGGCCTCAAGCTCCACCAGGGGAGATTTAAGCTAGATGTTAGGAAAAAATTTTTTACAGAAAGGTTCATTGGGCCCTGGCAGAGGCTGCCCAGGGAAATGGTTGATTTACCTTCCCTGGAGGTGTTTAAGGGATGGGTGGATGAGGTACTGAGGGACATGGGTTAGTGTTTGATGGGAATGGTTGGACTCAGTGATCTGGTGGGTCTCTTCCAACCTAGTTATTCTATGATTCAAGACCAAGATAGATCTGAAGAAGATTGTGGAAAGGGAGTTTGGGAGGTACCAGCCAGTACAGAACTCTGATGTGGTTTTTTTTAGAGGCTTTGTGCCTACAAGTGAATTCTCTCACTTTGTAGGAGCTCTGCCTCTTGATGTTTCCAGCTAAGGACATGGTTATTCTTGCAGATTATGACGTTTCCTCAAATATAGGAGGACTAATTAAATAGGAGAAAGGTGATGGCAGTGTTTGCTTGGATACAAAGCCAGACTAGACTGCATTCTGACAAGAGAAGTATTATTTCCAGGCTTGTCTCTTATAGCAACCAAAACAATTGCTAGTTCTTTCAGAGAAAAATGGTCTGAAAAGTCCATCATACAGCATAGTCACACTCCCACTTTACACACATCGTTTGGAGTTTATTGTGAGAGCAGCGCAGAATGGATCAGTGTTTATGTGGGAGTTCCTTTTAGTTTATGGATAGTTGGCCTCGAATTCTGTCTGAGAGGAAGATGCTGGCGGTTCTCCAGGGGCTGGTTGGTTGGGTCTGCTCAGTGCTCACCCCTCTTAGATGCCAAAACTCTCAACGGGGTTGTGACATGCAGCCAGCTGCCATTCATCTCCTGCAGATTAGGACAATGAGAAGCGAGAGTAGTCTCAAGAAACTATGGATCAATCTTCTTTTAGAACATAGAATCTTCTTGGAATCTTCTCAGCAGTTTTCTGAAGAAAACCAATCTTAACACCCTCTTCAAATGTAACAGAATGTTGTTTCTGTTGCTAATACATGTGAAAGAACAAAAATTTGCATTCCTCATTAATTTTCTTTTCATGACTTTTTCCTTTTTTGTCTGCTTTTTGCTGAGGTGACTCCGGTGAAGTGTGTTGCTCTTGTACTTGGTCACAGATGTTGTTTGTTAGGAAGCCTGAGTGTCCTGGAAATTTTTTATTGACTAGAAGATATTGCCTTTAAGACACGGGTAGATGAGTGAATGAGGGACATGGTTTAGTGTTTGATAGGAATGGTTGGACTCGATGATCCGATGGCTCTCTTCCAACCTGGTTGTTCTATGATTCTATATATCTGTATCTCACTGACCTTAAAATAAGCCTTTACGCAGAGGCAAAACAGTGCAGAGCCCATTAGTGACAGGAGACGTCTTCACACGAGACCAGAGCAGGTCTGTTAGAGCATGAATTCAAGCCTGATACTAGCAGACCTTGTCCCTCTTTCAAGATACTCACAGCAGTTCTTGTGTGTGTGGAATTTTCCCAACTGTGTTGGAAGGCAGCATCTTTGTTCTTATTTTGCAGTTTAACTTAATTCATGGCTAATTCATCCTCTTTTATTCTCGTGCCAGTGTTGTCCCTTGAGCTTAAACAGCTCTTCTTGCTCCCCTGTGTTCATCTGCGTGTATTTCGGAGAGCAAATGTTATTCCTGTCTGAGCTGGATCTGGTCAGGCTAAACCAGCATGAGTTTTTTTTTCTTTCTGTCATGAGATGCTTCCTATAGGCCTTGATCATCTGAGCAGACTTAAAAATCTACAGAGTTTGATTAATCTCCCTGGGCTGTGAGTGACCAGAGCTATACAGAATACTCCAAAAAAAGTTTTAGTGGCTCCTTGCACAAAAGCAGTAATCCTAATTTCTCTCTCCTGGGAATTTTTCGCTTTGTACAATAACCTGTAGTAGGTTTTCCTTCTTCATGGCTGCATCTTACCCGGGGACCATCATTATCTAATGAGTAACACATCCCAGCTCCTCTTCCCTTCTTCTCAGTTACCCAGTTCCTCCTTTGCAGTGGCAATAATGTTAGTTTTATAATTTCTGCAAATCCTGTGTTGGTTCTGTTACTCAGATCTTCAAGACAGAATTATAGAACAACCAGGTTGGAAGAGACCCACCGGATCATCGAGTCCAGCCATTCCTATCAAAATTCCTATGCTGCATCCTATGTATTTACAATGTCTCTTAAATTTTTCTTCAGACAATTTCATTAGCACGCTGGTAATTCTTGGGGTTTTAAGCCATTAGTGAGAATATTTTAACATTAATTTCAAGATTAATAATGAATTCCAATACGGATCAATCTGTGTGCAACTTGGTGGTTCCCTTTTCAAAATAACTGGTGATCCTCTACCCTTTTTAGTTTCTTATCCTCCTTAATACTCTGTTATTGATCCTAATCCTCTCCATTTTAACTAGTAACTTCCTACATGTCGTCCATCAAATGCTTAACTGCTTCTAATTTGTCTGGACTTCAGTGATCTTCTTAAAGAAGAAGATTGGGTTAGTTTAGCACTAATTCTAGTTTGTTCTAAATTGGGAGTAGATTTACCTAGGCCTCCTGTGGAGACTGCTTCGTTTGGTGATGGTTATCTGTACTCAGTCTCAGGAGATTTCTTATCTTTGGAGACAGGACATGCTGCTTGTCTGTTTTTGATTTAGAGGTATTTTTTTGCTTTTTTGCCAGTTCTAAGAATTTCTTGACTGGCACAGGTTACGCAGGGAAGCTGTGGGTGTCCCCTCTCTGGAAGTGCTCAGAAGCAGGTTGGATGGGCCTTGAACAGCCTGGTCTTATGGGAAGTGTCCTGCCCTTCGAGGGTTGGAACTGGATGATCTTTAAGGCTCCTTCCAACCCAAACCATTCTATGATTTTTGACTCATTCTGATTAGTCTTCTTACAGAGACTTATTCTGCATGGGGATGCTGCCAGAGGCTGTGTAAGGTATTTTCAGCTGCTTCTCTTGCCTCTTTTAGAATCATAGAACAACCAGGTTGGAAGAGACCTGATTCTATCATACTGTCTCCATTTGGGTTTGAATACCATAACATAATTCTTGTGAGACCTAAACAGGCTGGAGCGCTGGGCAGTGTCCAACGGCATGAGGTTTAACACGGCCAAATGCTGGGTCCTGTACTTGGGGCACAACAACCCTATGCAGAGCTACAGACTGGGAGAAGTCTGGCTGGAAAACTTCCAGGAGGAGAGGGACCTGGGGGTGTTGGTCGACAGCCGACTGACCATGAGGCAGCAGTGTGCCCAGGTGGCCAAGAAGGCCAATGGCATCTTGGCTTGGATCAGAAATGGTGTGACCAGCAGGGCCAGGGAGGTGATTCTCCCTCTGGATTCAGCACTGCTGAGGCTGCTCCTTGAATATTGCGTCCAGTTCTGGGTCCCTCAGCACAAGAAGGATGTTGAGGCTCTGGAGCAAGTCCAGAGAAGAGCGACAAGGCTGGTGAGGGGGCGGGAGAACAGGCTCTAAGAGGAGCGTCTGAGAGAGCTGGGGGTGTTTATCCTGGAGAAGAGGAGGCTGAGGGGAGACCTCATTACTCTCTACAACTACCTGAAAGTAGGTTGTAGAGAGGAGGGAGCTGGGCTGTTCTGCCAAGGGACAGGACAGGAGGGAATGGCCTCAAGCTCCTCCAGGCGAGATTTAGGCTGGAGATTAGGAGGAGGTTTTTCACACAGAGGGTCATTGGGCAGAGGCTGGGAGAGGCTGCCGAGGGAGGGGCTTGATTCCCCTTCCCTGGAGGTGTTTAAGGCACAGGTGGATGAGTTCTTGAGGGACTTGGTTTAGTGTTAGGTAGGAATGGTTGGACTCGATGATCCGATGGGGCCCTTCCAACCTGGTTGTTCTGTGATTCTGAGACCTTAAGAAGGTATCCAGGTGTTTTATGTTACAGAAGTAGCTGCTGGTCCTGCAGGGTATAAAAACTTGTGCCTTTTTATCTGTTGAGAAGAATATATAGACATTCTCCAGTGGCAGTTGTTTTTGAGAAGATCCTGGTCAACCTACTCAAAAGAAATTCATTGAAGAGCTAGAGTAGCCACCTTCACCACGTGCAGTGAGTTCATGATGCTTGCAGGCAGGGTCTGAGGCTCCTGTTGGAGAGTGCTGTGTCCTTCTGGAGGAGTTTGAATCATACTGTGAAATCTGAACTCCACGTTCATTCTTTCCTTCTACAAAATCTCACAAAGGACACACTCAAATTGGAATAGGCTGCCCAGGGAGGTGGTTGATTCCCCTTCCCTGGAGGGATTTAAGGCACGGGTAGATGAGGTCCTGAGGGACATGGTTTAATGTTTAATAGGAATTGTTGGACTCGATGATCCGATGGGTCTCTTCCAACCTGGTTGTTCTATGATTCTAAATTGTTAGCACCTTATGGTTTCACAGAATCACAGAACAACCAGGTTGGAAGAGACCCACCAGATCATCGAGTCCAACCATTCCTATCAAACACTAAACCATGTCCCTCAGCACCTCATCCACCCGTCCCTTAAACACCTCCAGGGAAGGGGAATCAACCACCTCCCTGGGCAGCCTATTCCAGTGCCCAGTGACCCTTTGTGGGAAAATTTTTTTCCTAATGTCCAGCCTGAACCTCCCCGGGTGGAGCTTGAGGCCGTTCCCTCTTGTCCTGTCCCCTGTCACTTAAGGGAAGAGCCCAACTCCCTCCTCTCCACAACCTCCTCTCAGGTAGTTGCAGAGAGCAATGAGGTCTCCCCTCAACCTCCTCTTCTCCAGGATAAACACCCCCAGCTCTCTCAGACGCTCCTCATAAGACCTGTTCTCCAGCCCCTTCTCCAGCTTCATTGCTCTTCTCTGGACTCGCTCCAGAGCCTCAACATCCTTCTTGTGGTGAGGGGCCCACAACTGAACACAGGATTCGAGGAGCAGTCTCACCAGTGCCGAGTACAGAGGGAGAAGAACCTCCCTGGAACTGCTGGTCACACCCTTTCAGAACCAGAGAGCTCACTGCCTTCTCTCCTAATAGCAGTGAAACATTTTGAAGTCCCATCTTTGGTTTTGTTGAATCGGAGTTCACAGATCTGCCTGTGCCTTATTTTGAGTGATGGAGTTGGGTGTCTGTTTGGAGTTGTATATCCTGTTGTAGGAATTCGGTTTGTTGCTGTAATGCGTACAAACTCATTAACAAGTTCTGGGCCACGGGGGATATTTTCCTTTGCTCTGGAAGTCATCTCAACTGGGCAGTGTTTGGTGCAACTGGCCGTGCCCTCCCATGTCGGTGACTGACAGATCTAATTCTGCCTTTGTAGCCGAGAGCCTGGTAGTTAATAGAGTCATGAATATTGTTACTCAGAGGCAACCTTCAGCATATTAAAATGCATTATTCCTGTTCCTCACTTGATATTTGTCAAACAAGGTGTTAAATCTAACGAATGCAGCGTTATCGTCAAATAAATACTGTGTGTAGATCATAACTTAAAAGGAATGAAAATGTAAGTGGCTTCGCTGTTGCTCTGCAGTGACAGAGAGATGGGTTTTACTCGCCTGTTTAAATCGTGTGTGATGGAAACCTAGACTGAATGGCCTCTCTCAGGGAAAAGGAAGCATTATGGGTTATATGATCAGATTCATAAGTCCTTAGTACATATATATTTCATACAGGTTTCAACTCCTTTATCTCCCATTTCTTCTTGCGTGGAAACACATGAAACGGAGCAGCAGCAGTTCTGCCTTGCAAGGACCATAGTAGGTTTCTTTTTATAAGTATCGCTCTTGACATATTTATCCTTTCTCGTGGAAGTGAAGATGCAGATATTTAAGAACCCTTCTTGCACAAAAAAAAAGCCCAATTTCCGCTCAGTACTTAATTAGCACTTGTTTATGACACGGCATCTGATTTGATTTTCCAAACAAATTGCACAGTAAAGAGGCTGATATTTAAACTGTATGGTAACCACAGCTCCAGCTGTGACTCAAATATTGTGAAGCCTTCAGGGGTTGTGTTTAGGCTTAGAAAATAGGAACTCAGGCCTGTAATTAAATGTCCCCTAAAAATCAGCCTTTGTAGGGAAGGGAAGAGGGTACCACTGAATTTTAAGTTGCTGCCTCGTTCTCAGAAATTATTGTGTTGTTCTGGGCTTTGGTTAGAGTCTGCAGAAATCAAATGGATTAAAAACGGAAGAAGAATAGATCACTAAAGGAAAGTCAGGGCTTGCAGAAAAAAAGATGAGCAAAGTAAGCTATTCGGGCTCATCACTTTATAGACAGTTGCAATATATATAAAATATAATTTAATATATGGGTAATATATAGATGATAAGTTCTGCAGCCACCAGAAAGACTAAAGAGAAAGCAGGGATTTCATATAGGGTAAAATTGCATTTCGGAACTGTGAATAAGTCGCTAATGGTTATGGAATAAGCCGTTTGCAGTGATGGAAGACTCATTTTTAAAGTAAGTCGTCAATAAAAAATGTGAATGTCTTGCAGAAGGAACTTGTCGGGGATTGTATTGTGAATTAGTTGCTCACCTAGATGAAAATGTGAAACGTTCACGAAACAGCATGACAGAAGTTTGCAGTTGTAGTGCTTTCGGAGTTACTTTTTGAATTGGCTGTTGAGAGAGAGGAAAATTACCCTAGCAGCCCGACTTCTAGTCGTAGAAAATACTGGAACAGATGCTAAGAGAAACACTGTGCATCTGCGTGATATTGATCCGTGAGCAGAAATGGTGTATGCTCATCAAAAATGAAAAAAATGAGTAATCCTGCTTGAGTAATCAATTGTATTGTTGAGAGAAATGCCTTCAGTGGACTCTAATTGTGGAAGATTTTAGTGGTGATTGATATAATAGTCCAGCTTTCAAACAAGGCACTTGTATGTGTCCCACATCTTTTAAAGGCTGCGAGAAGAGGGGCAATTTTTTTTTTTTTTTTTTTGAGTTACCAAGCATGTGTGAGTTGTTCTCCTCCAATTTTGTAGCTGCATGTCTGCTGCCATTTGGACACAGACGTTTGGAAAGTTCTAACCAGATGTACTCACTTAATTGCTTTTCTTCGCTGAAGGAGATGTTCCTGGGGGTCATTCGAAATGTGCCTGGGAGAACCACGGAGTTTAAAATTTAGGAGATCGGTTGTAAAAGTTTAGCCAGGGATGAGTCTGTGTGCATTAAATATTTGTAAGTGAGAGCTCTGGAGGTTTTAATTGAATTATGCTTTTCTGTTAGTGTTTGCACTTGAATGAATAGGGTCTCTCTTGTGCAAATATCCCACTTGAATGGTACAAGCAGCACTATGAAAGCAGTGACATGCATTTTACTGGTAAAATTTGCCGCTTTTCTCTGTAGTTTAGTTTCTTCTTAGATGAGGGTAGGCTGATCAGATGTAGAGGAGACCTGCTTCACTGAGGGGTGGGTGATGGATCTTAGTTTCTCCCTTTTTGTGTATTTAATTTTCAGCATTGAAAAATAAACTGATTTTACAGTAGCTGCTAATCTGCTGAAAGTCCTGATTACTTCTCTTGCTCATACTCAAGGAACTTTATTTCAGAGTCACAGAGAACTTGTGTTGGTCAGAATAGTGTAAGCAGAAATACATTATTTTTGATCTGGAGACATTTCTGTATGAGTGTGGTACCATTGATGGCAGTAGATTTATTAATGCATTTATGTGTTTACTTAGGTATTTGCAGGACCGGAGTCTTCAAATTAAATGATTTAAATTGATGTCTTAAATCAACTACTCAAACTACTCTGGACTGATGGGCTTTACAGATGTTAAGCAGCCTGTTGGTACTAAGGGAAAGCTTTACTCTTATCCTTTAATTTGTAGATTAGGTGACAGAAAAAAATTAATACATTTTCCAAAGATTTGATACGTGAACCCAGGCAGATCCGAGTCTGATATTTTTTTTTTCCATAGACATCCTGTGCTGTGCTACTTAGGGCAACTGAAGCACTTGAGACACAGGTTAAATGTGGGTTTCTATAGTGTTCTCGGTAGATACCTTAGCACTTCATATAGCTTCTTCCATTTTCAAAGCACGTAAAAATGTCAGCAGTTCCTCTCAGCAGACCTGTGAGGTTGGTTAAATGAGTGTTGTCCTCATTTTACAGCAATAGAGAGACTTAACCACCCATGAAGTTAGTGCTGAAGTGAGGAGTAGGTCTTGGACCATGGTGCTTCTAGCTGTGTGAGAAGTCCCCTAAAACGTAGTTTGTTAATATGTTAAGCACTGCAAGTCCAAACTCAGCGGGTGGATGCAGTAACCAGATATACTTGACTTGAATTTATCTGTACAGTGGTGGTTATTGAAATTCATGTTTAACTGAGGTTACTGGCTAGAACACCAGGGCGTGATCTGACTACTGCTCTGAAAGATTTAAGGGGATTTCAATCCAAACTGGAGAGAAGCAAAAATAGTGTTCAAAGTATATTATAAAACCTTGTGTGTGTACCTCTCTTTAGAGGCAAGATTTTAGTCTGTTCTTCTTTTAATTTCAAACTCCAAGGCTGGACTGCTTTCCCCCAATAGCCGTGAAGGTTTGTCTTTAGGTGGTGACACATTTTTCCTCTCCGACCTATTGTATATTTTAGTGTTACAAGCACCAGGGTGGACACAGTTCGTACAAACTAAATATTGTGCTAACACAAGAGCAAATGGAGATAAACTTACCTTGAACAGAACTGTTCTGAAATTGACAAGGACATTTCCAGCCTTCCTGAAGGAGTGGAAGGGCAGTCGTCTGCTGGTTTGAAAGGGAGCTATAGTGAAGGAAGAAAGAGATTATAAAGTAGCTTCCAGGAGTAAGAAAGCTCTCAGGACTTGTTGCCTAGGGTTGTCCTGTGTGGTCATCTTGTTTGGATGTGATTTTAATTACTAAGCAGCTTTTTTTTAGGGGGGTGAGAGGGCGGGGTGGGAATGGACATGGATGGATAGTTGAATCTGCGTGATTGTGAGAGCATCTTCGATCTGCAGGCGAATGTCGTGACGGGTTGTACGTCATCTTTGTTGCATTTTTTTCAGCTCTAAGTTCTGCTGTGTGTTTTGTGCGTCCGTAGCCGTTGGATGTCTTGCCTTTTCATCCACCTACTGCTTAACTGGTGCTGTTCTCACACAGTTTAGCTTTATGTATTGGTATAAGCGTTAATGACCATTGCTCTGCTACTGCACCCACCACAGAGACTGTGCTTACCCACGTGTATTTGTGTGGAAATTCTGAAGAAATACCTATTTATACTGAGTTGAAATGCGAAATGGTGGAAATCTTAAAAATAGTGGTGGCTTTATTAGAAAAGCGTTCTTAAAGCAGCTGATGTCAGATGAGTAAACAAGACCTACTCTGGGGACTAAACCTTTGTGTGTGGCTTTAAAAAAAAAAACCTGCCTTGTTTAAACTACTCCAGCTTTAGACTTAGGCTAGCTAGGTCCCAGTGTAAAAGGAGCTCTCTCTTTATGTCTATTCTCTCCTAGCCCCGAATACACATGCCAAAAGATGGATTCCAACTTATATCTTCTGGATACCAAGCATGGCTAAAGCAGGTTGGACTGTGTTATTGTTATTCATCTCATGTGAGGGGCCGTGTTGGACACCTGTGCTTGTCTCATTAGTGAAGTGCATAAATGAGGGTGTAACGAAGTTACGGTGCCACGTTAGCTGGTACCCCTCATGGCCATCACCGTTGTGTGTTCCTGCATGCTGTGTTTGTATAACATCCTCTCACCAGTCCTATCGATGTGCACTTCTTGTAAATAAAAGTTCAAAACGCAGTCACCTGCGAGCGAAAGGGGTCAGCTTTTGAACGGAAACCTGCGACGGCAGCTTGATTTACAGAATTAAAATGGGCCTTCAAACACAAAGCTGCATGGCGGTGGTGCTGGTAATAAAGGGGAGGCCACTGGGTTAAAACTCGAGAGAATCGCATCTAGCGTCTAATTCCGATCTGCCTGGGTGAAACGAGCGCGGACACTTCCTCACATCACATAACAATTGTGCAGCTTGACACGATCTGACACTGTGGGGAGTCCCCACTCGGAAGTGGCCTGGCGCTATATTACTCTGGCTGTTATTAAAGGCCAGGCTTTAGATGTCTCAGCAGTCTGCCGCTAGCAATTGCTGTCAGCTTTTCACTTTTGTGAGTGAAAAATCCCCCTTCAGAAAAAATAGCTTCATTTACAAATCGCCTGTACAAATCTCATCTCTCACCGAGATACGTTGGTGATGAATCCTCTGTCCTGGAGAATGTGTGGTTTAAAGTTGCTGGGTTTGTAGAAAAACAGGATGATTGTGTTGTTATGGCAACAAAAACTGGAAATATGAAAACAGCACAGACAAGCTGCATCCTGTTGTCGTGGCAACCGGAGTTCTGAAATGATAAAACATAGTGGTGAAGGGATGTTATGGTACTGTGAGCCCAACAGAAACAAAAGAGCCGAGTCACTTGAGCAAAGTGGGAGAGAATTAAAAACTACAGCAGCCAAACCCCTTCAAACACAAGAGTTTCCTAGCAGGTGCTAACAGGATGGCGTCGATTCTCTCCAGTCGTGTCTCAGTATCCTGCAGGTAGTAAGTATGAGCTTGTTGATGCGAGTTGCTTTCTGCTGCCAGCTTACACTGACTTCTGTGAAACTGCTAAGAGCTCGAACACCTGTAAGCAGGTGAACCTTGAGTCCTGTACTACATTTGCAAAGCATTTATTTGGATGAGTGTTGCAGAGGTGAAATGTGCCTTGTGACTTCTCTCCGAGAGACCATTTCTCTCTCTCCCAAGTCCGCACTAGCGAATGTCAGTTGGGACATTGAAGCTGATGTTTTCTCAGTTTAAGCTTTGCTGAGCTGGAGGCAGATATCTCAGAGGAATCTCAGTTCTGTAGTTATCGGCTCATGGAACTCAAGTTTTTTGACCTGTGGGGTACAGCGTCAGTTGCTGTTTCTTATGTGGTAGGTTGGGAGAACAACAGGAGGGGAGTTGTGTGGCTCTGCTCTTCTGAGGCTGAGGCCTATGTCTGTTCTTGCTATCTTATATTACCAATGCTCCTGATGCAGGGAGGATATGTGCTTTTTTGACCCTGAAAAACATTAAGGTAGGAAAAAAAAAACCCAAAATGCTCAGTCAGTGAATTTTCCAAGGGACCTTTTTTCATCAGGCAGCCTCAAATAACAGAAGAACTCTCACTTTTTAAAAAACATTTTTCCCTGTGGCTGCTTTCCTTTTGATTTCTGATTTACTGTTATTGGATCTAAAGTCTTTTATCTTAAATCTCACTTCTGCTTGATCCTAAGAAAAGTTATAAACCTGAGCTTGTTGTCGTGGAAATCATAGAATCACCAGGTTGGATAGAATCACCCATCGGATCATTGAGTCCAACCATTCCTATCAAACACTAACCCATGTCCCTCAGGACCTCAGAACCAAATAGTTTTGCTATTCCAGTTTCAGTGCTGTGGTTTCACCACAGGGAGTATATGGGTAAGGGAGTTGATGAAAAGGGTGAAAACTTTTGATCCAAAGCAGGAGCTCTCGTGAGAAGCAGAGAGGTTAAATTTTTTTTGAAGCGAGACTGATTTGGTGTAGGATATGTACATACCTCTTGGATCCTTTAGAACCGTATATTGGAAAGAAAGTCAATTTTGATATATTTAAACCCAGTAATCTACAGATGCATCTGGGTGGGACAGTGTCTGTGCATCAGGTTTATCCTCCTGGTGTTTGTGTTTTTAATAGGATCCTCACATAAGGATTTTCTTTCCCCTCAGCATAGCCGAGTATTGATCTGCTGTCTGCCTCACACAGAATGTGAGAAGTATCCCAGTAACACTTTGTATTAATGTGGGTTAAAAGCAGTTTGTATTACAGATGAGGTGGAGGAAGATGGAGTTCTGCAAGACTGGACACATGCTATAAATATCCATAAAGCTGACAACTTTATCTAAAACCAGTGCTGGCTGGATTTGCGTATTTTCAGCCTACTTAAACTGCAGATAATAGTTGAACACTACCTGAGCATGGGTCGCCCACACTGATGCCATTACCCTCTGCCCTTTAATGGCAGCTTTTTATATTTAATGTTGCTGTGCTGCAGTGGAGAGCCGGTTCCGTTCCTGTGGGGGCTGGAGGAAACACAATACCAGTGGCCAGAAATACACCTTACCTTAAAAATAGCATTTTAAGTAACCGCAAAGCGCTGTTTCCTGTGAGTTTCTCTTTTACAATGACACAAATGCCTGTGGTTAATTCATTCAGCCTCGATGTTCCATTTAAACCTTCCTTCGAATGGTTTTGCAGCTCACACTCTGTACCACCCATCACCTCAACGCTGACCCTCTGAAGACAAGCTGCGAGTGACTCATGAGAGGAGGAGAGGGAAGGGTTGTGCCTAAAAACAATCAATAGAAATGACATTCCGGTTCCCATATTATATTGACACCTTCTGTGATCTAAACCAAATTGTGAGATCAGGCAATTTTAAGCTCTTAATTAACTGAAACACTTACAGAACATTATTTTGATTGCAAAAATGGGGAAGTTAAAAGTATCGTTTTAGGCGGCTTGTAAAACACGGGCATTCAGAGCTAAAGCTGATCCCTCCCCTTCGCATACCATCGTGAGCAAGTATGCGTCACATAGGTAATAGAATGCACTCATCTGAGCCTCTCTGCCTCCCACTGGCTTTTGGAGTGGAATTTTTAAAGCCGAGTTATAAACCTGTAAATGTGTTTTATGCTGGCGAGTGTTGGTGCTACCTTAACTAGATTGGTACCAGCAAAGGGCAGTGTAATCAAACAAGGCACTTGAGGTGTTAATGGGCTGAATTTCAGTCAAGTCAGCTGGAAAAGAAAGGGTGAAAACCAGGACTGTGGTGCAAACCTGATTCTAGGAGGAAACTGCAATGATTCTGCAAATATATTGAGTTTGTAATTTTGTCATTTGGTCTCCTCCTTAACTTCTAAAACATATATTCTAATTTCAGTGGATCCATACGCTTTTTACCATTCAGATACCAATTCCTTGGGTGGAAAGTAGAAATTGGCTTCCTCGCTGCAGTTTGTTATTAATACCCGCAACTCACATAGTACTTTGAGAATGTGAAGTGCTCTGCAGGCCTCTCAGTAACCCTTGAAACGCTTTTGTGTGGGAAGTGCGTAACGTAACAATAAGCTTCAGAAATTTTATGGAATTAAATAAAACTGCAGATGTGGAAAAATCTAATGAAACGTCCGTTTCATCTCTTCACCACTCTGAGTTTGTTCTCTGCGGTTTGTGTGTTGGAAATCTAGACCGAAGTTGTAGAAGTGTCCCAAGCTGGAGAGGTTTCAACCCATTTCTTAGAAGAGGGTTGGGTATTTTTTCAAACCGTGTTCAGTGATGGTTAGGCAGTTGGTATATTGTTCTTTCTGCTTTTTATTATAAAGGTGATGATGCACCATCCTCCTCTTCTTGTCTCTCTGTTGTTTCAGTTGCTGGTGTTTGTGTCAGAGCTTCACAATTAAGGACACTCTTAGCTCTGACGTCTCTCAGCAGGATGGTTCTGTCCTTCTTGCTGTGCAGGTGCAGAACTGAGATGCCATGTACGAGGCCTACGTCAAAGAACTATCTTTTATGGCATAACAAGATTTTAAATTATTTAGAATTGCAAAAAAAATTGGGCTTTGGATATGATGTAGCTTAATAGCAACTATGTTTTCTTGCTTATGAAAGAGCCTAGTGCTCTTGGTCTGGAAAGATCTCCATTTTAATGCTTCACGTAGTTCTGTGCTTTAGACTTGGAGATTGGTTTTTTTGTAAGTTTGGGTTGGACCTGCTTTGAACACCATCATCCATGAATAATGCGTTCAGTTGTGACCCCCTCACCACAAGAAGAATTTGAGGTTCTGGAGTGAGTCCAGAGGAGAGCAACGAAGGTGGGGAAGGGGCTGGAGAAGAAGAGGAGCAGCTGAGAGAGCTGGGGGTGTTTATCCTGGAGAAGAGGAGGCTGAGGGGAGACCTCATTGCTCTCTGCAACTCCCTGAGAGGAGGTTGTGGAGAGGAGGGAGCTGGGCTCTTCTCCCAAGTGACAGGGGACAGGACGAGAGGGAATGGCCTCAAGCTCCGCCAGGGGAGGTTCAGGCTGGACATTAGGAAAAATTTTTTCACCAAAAGGGTGATTGGTCAGTGTCAGAGGCTGCCCAGGGAGGGGGTTGATTCCCCTTCCCTGGAGGTGTTTAAGGGACGGGTGGACAAGGTACTGAGGGACATGGGTTAGTGTTTGATAGGAATGGTTGGACTTGATGATCCGATGGTTCTCTTCCAACCTGGTGATTCTATGATTCTGTGATCCTTGGTGTTGTCTGAAGAAGCACACATGAGTCTCTGCCTGTTACACTCCTTAGAGACATCTGAGCCGTAAAGCTCTGCAGGTGCACTGGTTTAAATTTATCAGCTTCAGGGATTAAAGAGCTCTAGTTATGAAAACATTTCTATTGTCTAGTTTATATATGATCTACACGAGTTCCCTCAACCACTCGGCAATTGAGGATCTCGCGTACCTTAAAGATGGGAAGTTGGCCCCTTCCTGGGGTGTGTAACTTCTGTGGGTCCGGAATCCTGGAGGTTGGGCTCCAGTAGCCACTCTTTGGGAAAAACATTTCTGCACATTTACCTGAAAGTTGTTATTTGACCCTTCCCGATCCCACTCAGGTAAGAAATTATTTGGATCATCTGAATATGTAAGCCCTTTTCTCTGTCCCTTATCTTTGATATTTACGAGTAGCTAATGAACCGATATCTCTTGTAAAAAGTTAGTAAGACAGAGAGTTGACAGGAGATTAGCAAAGAGTGTGGCTGATGTGTAAGTTAAGGTAAGTTTACCGGACAATTACGGGAAAAGTTGGAGGCTGAAGGCAAAATAATAATTCTTGGGAGTTTGAGCCGTTTGTGCACAGCAAAGATTGTGCAATGTTAGACTCGGAGCCATGGGGTGAAGGGGAAAGCCACTGTCCTGAAGTCAGTGATCTGTCCCAGGGTCAGAAGCCCAGGATTTATGTTTGGAATCTAGGAAGAGTGTTAGAACTGAACCCTGAGAGTGTATTTCACGCTAATTGTTGAGACCTACTTGTTTTGAAGACATATCATAGAATCATAGAACAACCAGGTTGGAAGAGACCCATTGGATCGAGTCCAGTCATTCCTATCAAAATATGCTACATATCCTACAATTGTCCTATGAACATATTCTCAGTTTTCCTTAAGTGAGACATTGGGTTGCTTGATTTTTCAGTTCGTGAAAGTATTTCAAGGGTCTTTAATAAGGTAGCTCGTTTACTTTTATTATAGGAGAAGAGGAGCACAAACTGCTTTTAATCGTCCACGTACGTGCTTGTGGAAGTGTGACTGAAGGCAGTAGAGGCTGAGAAATTGTGCAAAGCACCAGTTCTGACTTTGTTGCCCTTCACAATTCCTGTGCAGTACGTGCCACATTCCAAGGGGAACCTCTTTGCCTTATAAATTGTGGTTGCCTCTTTATCTTATAAATTAATCGTCTTACAACGGAAAAACTTTCAAGAAAAATGTCAGAATTATCTTGTTTTAAGGGCAAGGAACAGTAGTCTGGCCCTACGGATGTATAAATTCTAACATGGGTCTTGGCTGTTGTTTTTAGCCTGATTAAGACTTACGGCTTTTAACATATTTCTTATTTTCAAATGAAAACAGACCCAAAAAGAATAACTTTTGGAGAAAGTTATAAAAGTATTAATTTGCTCTGAGCCGTGCCGGTCTCCTCGGTAAGTTCATAATTAGGCAGGATTTTTTTTAAATGCGTATTCTTGTCTCTCAGGTCTATAACTGCTCCATAACTGGTAAATCTGTATTCATACGTTAGGGTTTTTAAAGGCATATTATTTACACAATTCACTGGAATGGCTCCTCTGAAAGCTGGGAGGCTCACTCCTGTAATTCTGTGTTTAGTTTGCCTTGTATCCACTGTTGGGATAGGGGGAGAAAGAAAAGAAAAAAGAAAGACCCACAAACCCTACTGAAATAATAAAAAAACCCAACATTTTCTCATTCTGTTTTTGCAGGTTTTTAAGTTGTATTGTATAGCTTCAGATCAGAAGTCTGTATGATCAGGTGTTACCCAAGCTAAAAAGTGAGATACAGCAGGTATTTTAATGAAAGTACAGATGATTCACTGGGAATTTCTTTTCTTTTTTTCTATATCATGTATATTTAATCAGAGAGAACACCTTTTTGAGCAGTAAGGGTGAAAAAGAAGACATACCTTTTCATTTTTATGTATATACGGTTGGACTGAATGGTCCGGTGGGTCTCTTCCAACCTGGTGATTCTATGATTCTATATGTGAGAGGTTTAAAGGAGGAAACATGGACCAAAGAAAGGAACCCAAATCCTTTTTTAACCAGAAGTAAATTTCTGGAATTGTTATTAATTCGAAGAGATCAGCATTTCATACAACGTGTTGCTTTCTGCAGTGACAGGAATAGTGCCCATAGGACACAGCATGGAAGTGATGAGTGTTGTATTTTTGGCTTAATTAAATATGTGACCAAAAAAAGTATAGGAACAACTGAGTGGGATTGCAAAGTACGGGGCCTTGTTCTCCCTTTTATTATAAAAATCATTGTGGATATAACGAATCCTCGTAACATCTGAGCGTGTGTTTGACAAAGCGTCGAAAAGGGTCACAGTTCCTATGGGACAGTTCCTGGGAATTAGATTTTCGAGAGCGTGCAGGGAGCAGGAATGCAAAAGAGGCTTTCAAGGAGAACAGAGCTCCCTGACCAGCCCAGATTTGCTTTCTGAAATGGTGAAAAAGAGATGGGGAAAGATCTGGGATCTGTCTCCTCATATCAAGCTCAGGCCTAGTGTTCATGCGTATAGTTTTAATACTATTTCAGAGCATCCCATATGTTTTATCTGCTTCAGTTTGGGTGGTAGAATTTCTAGCACTTCTCTTCTCTTGGCTTTTGTAAGAGTTAAAACTTGTGTTTGTATTTTTCTTCGCATAACCTTATCCAGTTCCCTGGTTTATCATCAGCTGGACCAACCACGAAAAGCTCCATTTCTCTCCGTCTTTAAACTCTTCAGCTCTTGTCAACACGCGTCATGTTCTATTTGTGCTCCTTAATGAAAATACTGGGTGAACAGGATCTTCGTTCCCATCTCCCAAGAGAAAGAGGAATTGTTATTGGTTTGTCTTTAGAGTTCAAGCACTGGACACTGTGCTCAAAGGGAAAGAATCCTGAGCTAAGGAAGGATTGAAATAGATGTGGTTAGCAGCTGAAATTAGTATTATGTACAGTTGACCAGAAACCTGCTCTTATCACAAAAAAAGGAGGTTTTGTTTTAGGCTTTGCCACTAACATATCTTAGGTTGTAAGTCAAAGGTGTTTTAGGCACACAGGTTATCAGCAGATCAAGTGCAGGCTTCAGGTAGGAATAATAGGTTATTACATTTTAATATGTTAAAATGCACACAATTAAAGACAGTAATCCTGTACTAGTGTCTAATTAATTCCTCCGAAGTGTTTATAAACACAGTATCCTCGAACTGTTATTTTGTCGTTGCTATTTTTCTTGTTTTACAGTGAGTTTGTATTTTCACACATGGGAACTATTATATATTATGGTAGTGGAAGAACTTTTTTTTTTCCCTGTATAGAGCCACTTAGTTTTACAGGACAAGGTGATACGCTTCTGACCTGTAACACAATTTACTAAAACTGTGTTAGTTACCCCTGGTCTATTGTATTTGCTGAAGGGCTAGAAGAGAGCAAATTAGATAAAAAAAAAATCAGTCTGAAATTGTAATGTATAATCTCGTAATGCAGTGGCACATAAAGGAAGTAACCGATTTTTAGCACTGGCAAGAATTTAGCCATTGAGTGTGTACTGAGATTTGTCTTTAGGACATGAAATAATTGGAAGAGAGGTTGGCTATTAGAGGTGGAACATCTGATGGAGTCATAGAATCATAGAATAGTTAGGAATGGAAGGGACCTTAAAGATCACAGAATCACAGAACAACCAGGTTGGAAGGGACCCATCGGATCTTCTAGTCCAACCATTCCTATCTAACACTAAACCAAGTCCCTCAATACCTCATCCACCCATGTCTTAAACACCTCCAGGGAAGGTGACTCAACCACCTCCCTGGGCAGCCTATTCCAATGCCCAATGACCCTCTGCGTGAAAAACCTCCTCCTAATCTCCAGCCTAAACCTACCCTGGGGGAGCTTGAGGCCATTCCCTCTCGTCCTGTCCCCCCTGCCATGGGCAGGGACACCTCCCAAGTAGATCAGGCTGCCCAAGGCTTCATCCAACTTGGTCTTAAACACCTCCTGGGATGGGGCAGCCACAGCTTCCCTGGGCAACCTGTGCCAGTGTCTCACCACTCTCATGGTGAAAATAAGCTTCCTAATCAAAGAATCATAGAACAACCAGGTTGGAAGAGACCCATCGGATCATCCAGTCCAACCATTCCTATCAAACACTAAACCATGTTTAGCCTAAGTCTGCCCCTCTCCAGTTTATACCCTTTCCCCTTAATGCAATCACCACAAATCTTTACGAACAATCCCATTCCAGCAAATGTCCAAAATGTTCTTGCGATATAGTTACAAGAATAATTCAATAGGTTAAAATACAGCTTCCCCTCAACTCTGTGGTTGCTGCCCACTCAGCTCAGCTAAGTGCTAAAAGCTGTGAATGCTTTTAGCCTATTTTAATTCAACAGAAGACAAGCCCTTTCTAGTCACCGGGGAGCAGCTGGGAGCAGCTTTTGTCAGGAGCAGGATGCTGGGCTTATTTCATAGAATCACCAGGTTGGAAAAGACCCATTGGATCATCGAGTCCAACCTTTCCTATCAAATACCCGTGTCCAAACCTCGCACCAGATCCATATCAGGATGACCTGAGTGTGCAGTGACCACAGTGGTGACCAAACAGCTTGGGGGAAGCAAAGGATAGAGCTCAGACTGAATGCTGAAAAGCAAATAAAAGTAGGACGTGAGTCAGGCTGCTCACAAAAAACCTGTATTCCCTGTATTTCTTTAGTTCAGGGAGTGGGACTTAAAATCGGCTGGAAAAAAGTAATTGTGTGTTTTGTGAAATAATTCCCTGTGTTATCTCACTCGGGGTGTATTCAAGATGCTTAGTTTTTATAAATGAAAAGCCTTACATCTCTGGTTCCAAAAGTTGTGCAGAGATTGGAAGCATCAGTGCGGTCAGGAGTCAGGAAGGCAGAGAAACTGCTGCATCCTGGCTCGATACTTGGCGAGCAGTATCAGCATCTCCGTTCGGCTGTGCTCCAAACGCTCTGCCTCTGTATCGGCTGCGAAAAAAATCAATGTAGATTGACTTGAGTTCGGGGAGAGGATTTTGTCAGTCAGCTTTCAAGTAGTGAACACCGAGGCCAGTCCCTTGTTTGTGGAGCTGACAGGACAAAAGTGAGCGTTTGACACAGGGTGTGCTGGGTGGATGGGGACAGAGGCTGTTGAGATTTTTCAGAGATCAGGCTGTAAATGAAGTTGTTCTGTTGGGTCACTCATCTGATTTACACACAAGCTGTTTCTATTGAAGCACCTGGGGCCTTTTGTTCAGGCTTGTGAATAAGCCTCTTTCAGTCACCAACAGTAATTTAGCATCTCTGCTTCCTTCAATAGGTGAAAGGCAACTACGGGAATGACATTTTCTCCCACAGCGTGTACAACTTCACACTTACATTTTGAGAGAGGTAGTGACTGCGTTGGTAGGAGAGATTTTGTTATATCGTGGAGTGGAGCTGGGTCAGAAGGCAGAGAATGATAGAATAACCAGGTTGGAAGAGACCCACCAGATCATCGAGTCCAACCATTCCTATCAAACACTAACCCATGTCCCTCAGCACCTCGTCCAGTATGTAAGATGCTGGTGATTTTTCAATGCATACTAAAATATTTAAAGTAACCTCTTTTGTCTTGGCAATCAAATTTTAACGGCAATCAATCCTTCAAGTTTATTATCACAGCACAAAAGAAAATTGAGTCAGCACAAGGGATGGGAAAGCCTGAGAAGAGGGAATAAATGTTTGGGGCAAGACTTTGATAAGTCTGTAGGCAAAAAAAAAAAAAAAAAAAACTCTAAAGAAACACCCCCACCCCTCTGATTGATTTTGTATTATGTTCTGAATCCTAGGATAGGTAATAGCAAGGAGCTGGTACATAGTGAATTTGCTCTGTATCATCAGAGGTACCATGTCGGAGTTAATCTCCCCCCTTTCTGTAACGTTCTTGGAGAGCGATAACTTCAATTTAAGTAAATCTATTATTTAATCAGTGAAATGCTTAACCACAGGTGTCCACTTCATATATATATATAAAAATATATATTTAAGAATGATTGTCACAACAGCTTTTAATAGCTGGAGTGCTACATATTACATTACAAAGAGAAGATTGCTGGCATTTGGAAGGGGGTTGAATGTGGGAGTGTTTGTTTTCGGGGAGGTTAGGGTGGCCCACGAGGAAGTACGGCTCAGATTTTTGCTTGTTACGATGCTATGGCTGTAATTTTTTTTTTTTTTTTTTTTTTAAATCTTTAGAAGGGGCATTATCTACAAATTCATATGATGCGTAATGTAGAATCATAGAATCACCAGGTTGGAAGAGACCCACCGGATCATACTCAAGTTCTCGAGTTTCAGTGTCTTTGTAAAGTGAAGAGTTGGTTTTTTTTTTTTTTTTTTTAAAAAAAAAAACAAAAACGATCCGAGGCATTTATTTGAAGGTATCCTAGACTTCGAATAAGCACATTTGTATAGGTTATCTTCCTCACCAGTCTTTTAATACTATTTCTGGACCAGTGGTGTAAATGGCAACAAAGTACAGCCAAGAACGTGGTGACAGACAGGGTTAATCTCTCTGTGCCTGTCTGCGCAGCCCCAGATTATGGATGTTGGTGATCACCTTTCTGCTCATTCAAGGCTGGGTTATGTTGCTCCTCCATACTAATTTAGAGCAAGATTGTGCAAGGTTTTCAAGCCCTCTTAAGAGGAGCAAGAACCGGAGGCTCCAAAGGCAGCTGTCATTTCATACCCATTCCAGCTGCCCTTTCTGCTCAGATTTCCTCCGGTTCCCCCCCTTAAAAAAAATAAAAAAAGAGTATGAGGGCTTGAAATCTCTGGCATCTAATCTATCACATCCTACAGTTTTCACGGCTATCTGCCAGTTTAAAATATCCTTGTGTTTTCCTGCCTTGCCAGTAATTAGACAAATGCAGCAGCGCTTATGGCATCAAAAACTCCGTGGCTGGTAAAAGCAATTGCTGTCATAATGCATCCCTAAATTTAATAGTAGTGGTGTAAAACCAACAAGCAACTCTATATTTCAGGAGGTAATGGCTTTAACTATAAACATGGCTAGTATTCTCCTTGATTGGCTGCTCCAGCTCCTTTTTGTGTGTTTGCGTTGGGAAGAATAGAATCAATTTATGATAATGATTGTATTTTATTTTATGAATAACAAGGCAAGCAGAAACGTGAAACTTAAAGTGTCACCAGGTTCTTATTCACCCTGGACTGCAGGTTTTTCCTTTTATTCCCTTTACAGTCAAAATCAGACTTTGAAAACCGTCTCTTTCCCTGCCGGTATTGCACTTAGAGTTGTCATTCCCTTTTCTGCTTCCCTTGCAAAATCGTTCGCTTTGTGTTGTGCCTGGAGAGTGACTGTGCACAGAGAATAGGTCGGATTAATTGGAAGGAAACTTTTTGTTGCTGGGAAAACTCACACAATCGATCAAAAATTTAATTTCTCGATCTGTAGTGCCTTGCTCTTGCTACTGTGACCTCCGTAAAGCTTCTCCCAAGGAAAAGACTCCTTGGCAGTTCGCGTTCTCGTAAGGGTACCTCAGTCTTTGAGGCCAGATGCAGTGGTGGTGATGCTGTTAGCCTTGAAAGCTCCTGTAATCTGTGCCATCCTGTCTCATACGGTCCCATCTCATAGTTGTCCTTTCTCTGCAGTGCTCTATGCCCAGATCTCTGTGGCTGGGCTGCTCCAGCCTGGCGGACAGCATGCCCTCGCTGCGGTGCCTCTATAACCCAGGGACTGGCGCACTCCCAGCTTTCCAGGTACTTTCTCTCTCTTTCCCGCTCCTTCTTTTCTTCCCATCTGTGTACGTGTGCATCTCTTCCTTTACTTCCTTGCTCGACCTTCATTTCTTCTGCCTCATACTGTATGCTTCACCCTATGTCATTCAGATCTCCTGTGGCCCTTTCCTAGAATCATAGAACAACCAGGTTGGAAGAGACCCACTGCATCATCGAGTCCAACCGTTCCCATCAATCGCTAACCCATGTCCCTCAGCATCTCATCCCAAAGCATCTGAAACATCTTTCACAGACTCATAGAACAACCAGGTTGGAAGAGACCCATTGGATCATCGAGTCCAACCATTCCCATCAAACACTAACCCATGTCCCTCAGTGCCTCGTCCACCCATCCCTTAAACCCCTCCAGGGAAGATGACTCAACCCCCTCCCTGGGCAGCCTCTGACAGTGACCAGTGACCCTTTCTGTGACCCTTTCAGGTCCAGCCTGACCCTCCCTTGGTGGAGCTTGAGGCCATTCCCTCTCGTCCTGTCCCCTGTCCCTTGGGAGAAGAGCCCAGCTCCCTCCTCTCCACAACCTCCTTTCAGGTAGTTGTAGAGAGCAATGAGGTCTCCCCTCAGCCTCCTCTTCTCCAGGATAAACACCCCCAGCTCTCTCAGCCACTCCTCTTCTTCTCCAGCCCCTTCCCCAGCTCAGGGCAGCTCAGTGTTGGGGCATTTCCATTGCCTTGATATAATACAATTACTTTGTCTAAATTGGCTCGATCCCATCATCTTTTCTATTGGCTTTCAATTGTGTCGAAAACATACCACTTAATTCTCTTTGGCAAGCGGCGCCCATCACACAGTCTCCAATCTGGCTGTTCATGTGGTGATTCCCCTCCTGTCTAAATTTTCTGTACAGTACTGAGAGGACTGGGGGTGGGTATGTTCGTTGCCACAGCGATAACTGATGCCAGCATTTGTTTACTTCAGAATTGTTAGCAGTACTCAGGGCATTTTGACTACACAAAATGATTGTACTAGTAAGCTGTCAATCAAAAGGCAAATAAAGGAGACCTGGCTTGGTTTGGTTTTTTTTTTTTCCGCTTTGGTCTCTGAATTTGTTAGATCCAAGCTTTTCTCTGCCGGGTTGTTTAGCCTGGAGAAGAGGAGGCTGAGGGAAGACCTCATTGCTCTCTGCAAGTTCCTGAGAGGAGGTTGTGGAGAGGAGGGAGCTGGGCTCTTCTCCCAAGGGACAGGGGACAGGACGAGAGGGAATGGCCTCAAGCTCCACCAGGGGAAAGTCAGGATGGACATTAGGAAAAGATTTTTCCCAGAAAGGGTCACTGGGCAGTTGGAGAGGCTGCCCAGGGAGGGGGTTGAGTCACCTTCCCTGGAGGGGTTTAAGGGACAGGTGGACGAGGCACTGAGGGACATGGTTTAGTGTTTGATGGGAATGGTTGGACTCGATGATCCAATGGGTCTCTTCCAACCTGGTTGTTCTATGAGTCTGTGAAAGATGTTTCAGATGCTTTGGGTAACCAGTGATTACAAAATCCAGCCCCTCTCCTGTGGCAGAGAGTGCAGCAGCTGTTGGGTGAACATCTAGAAACCTGCAGGAGGCTCTCGGGATCATCTCAAGCATTTTACAGTGACGTGTGGGTACAAAGGGCAGAGACTGGGCAGCAGGATGGAGGTCGCTCTGTCTCTGAGGTGTTGCATGAACTGCAGAGAGTAGGGGACCCAGGAATATCTCACGTAGAGAGCTTGTGTTAGCATCAGCCTCAAGGTTTATGCTGCTGCTGACCTAACCTGGGACAGTTTTATTCACCATCATCTTGCAAAACCAGAAATAATGAATAAGCTAGAATCTTTCTGAAATTTTCAGGTTTTTTTTTTTTTGGTGAAAGTTCATCGCCTGCCTCTAAAGGACAGCCGGCAGAGATCTTTTTGAATTTGACTTCTTGCTCCCAGGGCTAGGCACGTACTTTGGAAATAATCCCCTCGCTCTCAGGGGAGGCTTAAGTGTCTTGCATCATTTTGCTGCAAGTCTTTTTGCTGAGCCAGCAGCAGCAGTGATGGACTCTGGAAGGTGTCCTGCCAGCCCTCCTCTGCTGAGGCAAGCTTTTAGCCCAGCTTTCTGGGGGGGGGCAGGGGGGAGGAGGACTTTTTATTAGACTAAGAGGGCTCTGGAGACCACAGGCAGAATTTAGACTCCTACGTCTAATCCTCATTTGCATAATTTGACTAAATTGGATGGGCCTTGGTTTTGGGGCTTTCTGCTCTTGAATAAATCTCAGGTCTCTTTAAGCTCAGGTTGCAGAGAACCTTAGTATATGGAAAGCAATTTATAAGCTCACATCGGGACTCCCTTCTTTCTACTTAGAATCATAGAACAACCAGGTTGGAAGAGACTCGTCGGATCATCGAGTCCAACCATTCCCATCAAACACTAACCCATGTCCCTCAGGACCTCATCTACCTGTGCCTACTTGAATTATTTTTAATTACTTGGAATAACCGTATATTACAAATTGGAAGGGAAATCAGCCTCTTTTAGCTCGTGATGTTCTTGCTAATGACGGATATCAACGATAACTTTTCCAATAACGAAGCACGTTGCTATTTGCATTGATATCGGCACAACCATTCGCCATGTCCTGCCTTCTTGGGAGAGCAGGAGGACTTCGTTTGCATTCCTGCAGGTTTTGAGAGACGTTTCGACGTGGGTTATCGACGACGGGAGCTGCCCCACTTGCCATATGGCAAGTGGGGCAGCTCCCGTCGTCGATAACCCACGTCGAAACGTCCTGGTCCTCCACTGTTGTGCTGAGAAGCAAATTCAGTGCCCATAGAGGGAGAAACTAAACTGCAGCAACAGCTTCTGCAGCAATGACTCATCTCTATTTAAATCTAATTTTTCAGTGGGTTTTGATCCCTATTAACTTGCACGGTTTGAAGAAAACTCCCCTCTGTGGGGCACGACTTCTGCATTTTCCAGCGCAGAAGTCCGTGGGAGCAGGTTGGAGCCTGCGTGAAGCTGCGGTGTTGCAATATTTCATCCTTCTTTAAAGGTTTATTTTGTATTGAATCTTCAGGAAAGCATGAAATACTTCCTTGTGGCCCAGCAAATTTTCTCCTATTAAGTTATTTCCTTTTTTTTTTTCCGTAGCAAGCTTGAAGTAACTGGAGAAGCATATCAATGTTCTTTGCTTGTGGCAAAAGAGAAGATGCCATCTGGAAGGCCACTTAGTCACTGCTGAATTTGTCTGGTTATTTACATGCTTTTACCTTCAGATGCTCAGACAAGGAGTGTGGAAAGAGGCTCGTGTTGAATAGCTCAGTGCAAGCCCTGCCGACTCCTCCTGGGAAACGTTGGCAGGTAGTCGATTTAGAGATGATTCCCTTCATATGTCAGGTAGCTGCGTTTTTCTTCTTTGTGTGTTTTTATTATTGGCGACAATTGTGTGAAAACAGGATCTTCTGCTTCCTCAGCTCCGTGTGCCAACCCTCCCACAGAGGGAAAGGTTTGGAGGCTAAACCAATGAATGGCAGAATAAGGAGCTAGAAACACTTCTTTTTAACATCTTTTCTCTCCGAGGGCTCTGCAACCGATAGTCTGTTGTGTAGCTGAATATCATAGAGATTGTGGTGGAAGATGGCAGCAAATTGCAGTGTGAACTCCTATAAGGCACCGTAGGAAGGGGTCAAAGAGGATCTCTTAAACAAGAGAGAACGACCATTCCATTTTCAGCGTCTCGGGTGCTGGTTCTTATTCTACCGTCACTCTGCAGAGCCACTGAAAACTAGGTTGTAGATTCTCTTTGCAATAATAAAAAACAAACTTACGCAGAGTAGATCTTTAGTCTTAGTAGATCTAGTCTTTTTCCTAGAAATCCGTGGTTTGGAAGTTTCCAGCTATGACAACAGGTGTCTTGTTTTCATGACCTTTTTTTTGTTTGTAGTTAATTACTTTTCCCTTTTAAAATATTTTCCGTGCGTGCTCAGACAGCTCCGTTTATGTTGCTTTTAATAGTCACAGTTCTTTGAAAATTCTGATCTACAATCACACCCGTTAGGGACGCCAAGGAAGCGATTGCATTAATCCTTCTAGGTTTGCAGAAGACCATCGTAATTCCTTCAATTTATTTCTGTAAACTGCAGTATGAATGATGAGGCTTAGGGAGCGATTTAAGTCTGGACAAAGGTTAGCACAGAGAACAGTCCAGTGCTTTCCTTTTTCCCTAATTGACACCTGTCACAAACACCAGCTCCTGTTTAGGTTGGAAACTTTTCGAGACGAGTGCTTTGACTTCTTTGTCTGGAGCGTAGGCACCGATGAAAAAGCAGAGGGTTGTCTGGAAGGGTCTGGGGGCCTTTAGAATGGCCTTGGGAGGCCCTAGAAGGGTCTGGGGGCCTTTAGAACAGTCCTGGAAGGTTCTTGAAGGTTATGGGGGCTTTTAGAAGGGCCCTGGGGGCCTCTAGAATGGTCTTGGGGGCCTGTAGAATAGACCTGGGGGGCTCTAGAAGGGTCTAGGTGCCTTTAGAACAGTCCTGGAAGGTTCTTGAAGGGTCTGGATGCCTTTACAAGGGCTCTGGGGGGCCCTAGAAGGGCCTGGGGACATTTAGAAGGGCCCTAGGGGGCTCTAGAAGGGTCTGGCTCTTCTTTACAAGAACCCTGAGGGGCTCTAGAAGGGTCTGGGTGCCTTTACAAGGGCCCTGGAGGCCTCTAGAAGGGTCTGTGTGTCTTTAGAACAGTCCTGGAAGGTTCTTGAAGGGTATGGGGACCTTTAGAAGGACCCTGGGGGGCTCTAGAATGGTCTGGGGGCCTGTAGAATAGACCTGGGGGGCTCTAGAAGGGTCTGGCTCTTCTTTACAAGAACCCTGAGGGGCTCTAGAAGGCTCTGGGTGTCTTTACGAGAACCCTGAGGGGCTCTAGAAGGGTTGGCTCATCAGTTTTGTTTTGTCAGCTCTGAAACTCTTTCTGTAAAAGGCTCTAGGAGCCCCAGAAGAGGATTGGCATTCATGGTGGGAGGTAGCAGCATCTTGTTGAATACAGAAGTGTCTCCGGGGTGCCAGAAATTCACACTTTGCTTGACATGATATACCCTGCTCCTTTCTTTGGGCTGAGATAACGGGTGAGAGAAGGAAAGCTGGAAATTCTCTGTAGTGCTGGGAGCCTGTTGCACCTAGGAGAAGGAAAAACTCGTTTCTCAAATGAGTCTTGCGTCTTAGCTTTTCTAATATTTATATTTTTGTGTTAGGAAGTGGAATATTTGTAAAAGATGCATTATCAGTAAATAGAAACACTCATCTTTGCAAATTTCATAGAATCATAGAACAACCAGGTTGGAAGAGACTCACCGGATCATGGAGTCCAACCATTCCTATCAAACACTAACCCATGTCCCTCAGCACCTTGTCCACCTGTCCCTTAAACCCCTCCAGGGAAGGTGAATCAACCCCCTCCCTGGGCAGCCTCTGACACTGCCCAGGGACCCTTTCTGTGAAAATTTTTTTCCTAATGTCCAGCCTGACCCTCCCCTGGTGGAGCTTGAGGCCATTCCCTCTTGTCCTGTCCCCTGTCCCTTGGGAGAAGAGCCCAGCTCCCTCCTCTCCACAACCTCCTCTCAGGGAGTTGGAGAGAGCAATGAGGTCTCCTCTCAACCTCGTCCAGGTCTCCTCTCAGCCTCCTCTTCTCTTTTCCTTTAGCTTGTTCATGCATTTTGCTTTCAAAGTTGACATTTTATTGCTGGGAAATAGAACGTGACTGTGAGAAGTCCTAGTCCCCTATTTACGGTCTTACCGGAGGCTAAAGTCTTGGGGTGGCCAAACTGTGGCTGCTCAGAACTCTGTTTCATAGAATCATAGAATCACCAGGTTGGAAGAGACCCACTGGGTCATCGAGTCCAACCATTCCTATCAAACACTAAACCATGACAACAGGTTTGGAGGAAATGGTTTGGCTTTGGAGGTGGTGTTTGGTGTGTGTGGTTCTGTCTCTGACCGGGAGGGAGATGGGGTGGGTGAGCACTCCGTGGGGTCCATTGCTGTGAAGATGGAGCTGCCTCCACCAAGCCTGCTTTGTATTTCCCCGTCACTCTGTCCCGGTGGCCGTGTGAAAGGTGCCTGTGGGCTGTTGACGATGTGTTTCTCAAACAGAGTCATAATTCAGGAGACGAATAACCGGAGAGTGTGTTTCCAGCCCCCCCCGGCTGGCGGCAGGCTCTGCCCTGCTTCTGAGTGTTGTTAGGTGGCCCCCAACTGTTTACAAGACAGCAGAGGTGAGATCTTTGATTGACAAGTCAGAAATGCATTAGATCATTCCCTCTGCCAGTCTCTGGTTCATGCTGTTAAAAATGTCAGCCTCTCCAAGTTTGAATGGCAGCCCGAGGGCCTCAGAAGCTTTTTGTTTTCTGAGATGGAAACACAAATTGGATGTGTGCCTGAGCGCTTCATCCTGGGCTGTAATTTCATCTTTTAGCTAAGAACCACAAGGTACATGAGCAAAGCACCCTGTAAACAATAATACTGGGGAAAAAAATAAACAAGGTCGTGTTTCTGGTACGTTGATTCACCGGTGTCCTGACCTCCATCACGTTGAACATCTCCACTCTGATTGCTGTTCCCTTTGGCATTACAATGAGAGGAGAGAGACTGACACGGGAGGCAAAGATTTAAAGTTGCAGTGTTGTTGCACGTTCCTTGTATTGGCTATGAAATATTGAACTGCCACGACGTGACACCTGTTTTTTTTAAGCCAAGTTTCTTGTTGGAGGTGTTCGGCGGCACTTTCTCCTGTTTCTCTTCGTCTCACCACCTGGCAGGAGCAATTACAAAGGCACGAGAGGGAGCAGAAACGAAGCCAAATGAGTCGCATCTATTTCGCACTTGACTCCAGCCCTCGCCTGCGGTTCAGGCTTTTGGGAACTTAGAACCGTAGAATAGAATCAAAGAACAACCAGGTTGGAAGAGACCTATCGGATCATCGAGTCCAACCGTTCCTATCAAACACTAACCCATCTCCCTCAGGACCTCATCCACCCGTCCCTTAAACACCTCCAGGGAAGGGGAATCAACCACCTCCCTGGGCAGCCTATTCCAATGCCCAGTGACCCTCTGTGTGAAAAACTTCCTCCTAATCTCCAGCCTAAATCTCCCCTGGTGGAGCTTGAGGCCATTCCCTCTTGTCCTGTCCCCTGTCCCTTGGGAGAAGAGCCCAGCTCCCTCCTCTCCACAACCTCCTTTCAGGTAGTTGTAGAGAGTAATGAGGTCTCCCCTCAGCCTCCTCTTCTCTAGGCTAAACAAACTTCACTGTAGGAGGATCAAGAGGGTTGTTCTAAGTGGGGAGCACCAACCACGAGAGACACTTCCCTCCTTCCAGGTGGCAAATCCTCCTCTGCGGATCAGTGGAGGCGGCTTCGGGCCTTCTGGTCGTACATTACCATTGAGTAATTAGAAATTGACCATTATTCTGGACCTGTATTGATTGTCAGGAGCTGCATGTGCTTTTATTAGGTTTTATTAGACCAAGCATTGAGAAGAGTGGTGGTGTCTGTTGCCACCATCACCAATTGAGCGCTCTGTCCTCCCTCCTTCAGCCTCCACGGACGTGGAGGCTGAAGGAGGGAGGACAGAGCGCTCAATTGGCCTGTTGAGGGAATTAGTTTGATTTTTTTTTTTATTTTAGAGGATGAAACCAGGCTGGTTGGGTGCAGGTGTGGGAGAGGTGACGGCCACGCGCTGCACCAGAGGGCTGCAGGTATCCTTAAAAGCCAAGCGCCGGCTCCTCGGGATCCTGAGCATCTGCTTTGGAGGTATTGTGAAGCTCCACAATGCGCTAATTGAATTACTACTTTGCTGGAGTTGCCGGCTGCACTAATTGAATTAGAATCAAGGCTGGGAGTGCGGCCGCCCCGGTGCTGTGCTGCCCTCTGGCGGCCACCGCGGGAACTGCGGCGCGGGGCGGGGCTCGGCTGCATTCAGCTGGGATCAGCTCTGCTCAGCTCTGCTTGGCTCCAATTCAGCCGAGTTCGGCTTTGCTCAGCTCCATTCGGCTCTGCTCAGCTCCCTTCAGCTGGGCTAAGCTCTGCTCAGCTCCATTTGGCTCAGCTCGGCTCCGTTCGGCTCTGCTCAGCTGCCTTCAGCTGGGCTCAGCTCAGCTCCATTTGGCTCTGCTTGGCTCCATTCAGCCGAGTTCGGCTTTGCTCAGCTCCATTCGACTCTGCTCAGCTCCCTTCAGCTGGGCTTGATTCTGCTCAGCTCCATTTGGCTCAGCTCGGCTCCATTCAGCCGAGTTCGGCTTTGCTCAGCTCCTTTCAGCTCTGTTAAGCTCAGCTCCATTTGGCTCTTCTTGGCTCCATTCAGCCGAGTTTGGCTTTGCTTAGCTCCATTCGACTCTGCGCAGCTCCCTTCAGCTGGACTTGGCTCTGCTCAGCTCAGCTCCATTCGGCTCTGCTCAGCTCCGTTCGGCTCTGCTCAGCTCCCTTCAGCTGGGCTTGGCTCTGCTCTGCTCAGCTCCATTTGGCTCTACTTGGCTCCATTCAGCCGGGTTTGGCTCTGCTCAGCTCCCTTCAGCTGGGCTTGGCTCTGCTCAGCTCAGCTCCATTCAGCTCTGCTTGGCTTTACCTAGCACCATTCAGCCGGGCTCAGCTCTGTTCAGCTCCACTCAGCTCCATTCAGGCCAGGCTCGGCTTCTCTCAACTCCATGCAGCCAGGCTCAGCTCTGCTCGGCTCTGTTCAGCTCCACTCGGCTCCATTCGGGCCGGGCTCAGCTCTGTTCAGCTCCATGCAGCAGGGCTCAGCTTCTCTCAGCTTCATTCAGGCCAGGCTCAGGTCTGCTCAGCTTCTCTCAGCTTCATTAAGGCCAGGGTCAGCTCTGCTCAGCTTCTCTCAGCTTCATTCAGGCCAGGCTCGGCTCTGCTCAGCTTCTCTCAGCTTCATTCAGGCCAGACTCGGCCCTGCTCAGCTTCTTTTAGCTTCATTCAGGCCAGACTCGGCTCTGCTCAGCTTCTGTCAGCTTCATTCAAGTTGGGCTCAGCTCCGCTCAGCTCCGTTTGGCTCCACTTGGGTCCATTCGGGCCGAACTCGGCTCCATTTAGCCAGGTTCAGCTCTGCTCAGCTCCGTTTAGCTCCACTTGGGTCCATTTGGACCGAGTTCAGCTCCATTCAGGCTAGGCTCAGCTCCATTCAGCCAGGCTTGGCTCCGATCAGCTCTGCTCAGCTCCGTTCAGCCAGACTCAGCTCTGCTCAGCTCCATTCAGCCAGGCTCGGCTCTGCTCGGCTCCATTCATCCTGGCTCAGCACTGCTGGGCTCCATTCAGCCAGACTCAGCTCCACTTGGTCTCGCTACATTCAGTGTGTCCCTGTGCTTTGAGATCTCTAATGAAACCCCCTCCTCTTGCTTGTAGCGTGATCATTTTCACTTTTTAAAATTACTCTTTGGCGATTTTTTCCATGCTCTCCCCATGCCAATTCTTCCTCCTCGCTCAGTACCCAGCAGGACGGCACTAAACTCACCTCTCTGCAAACCCCTCTTAGTCTCTCCCAGTGGTCGCCAGTGTCACCAGCTGCGAGCCACTGGTGCCAGGTGCTGTTGTGAGTTTGGGGACTCCACGGGTGCTGCCGCAGAGGGAACCGCCCGCACAGGATCGGCCTCATCTGCTTCTGGAAAAGCAGCAAAGAGCCATTTTAATTAAAAAATTAAGAAGTGGAGTTTCACCGCAGATTTAGGGAAGTTGTGAAGAACTTTGACACCCGGCGTGTGGGGCAGTGGTAGCAAAACTTCAGTGACTCTTGGGAAACAGAGTGTGCAGAGGGAGTTCTGAGTAACTTTAAGTCTCTTAAAAGAATAAAATAAGATATTTCTCCTTTGCAATTGGGTATTTTTGTCACCAGGTGTGAGTTTCAATGGGATAAACCTCAACGCTTCAGTGTTGCTAAATCTCAGCTTTCGTAGCTTAAGGAGATTCTTTTCATTTCTTCTGCTTTCTGTTTGCTGTGGCTTCCACGCTGCATAAAAACACTCGGATATTCTCCTTCTTGTATTCTTTTGTCTATAGACACTTAGATGACTGTTTTCCATAAAATTTCAGCCATTTCCACTCAGCTTTTTGCATGTTTGGTAGGTCAATCTCCGAAACCACATACAAGATAAGATGTTATTTACTTTGCTTCACTGGTTTTTCCTTAGATTTTCTTACTCTTCAAATAGACAAAAATAATTTACTCGAGTCTTCTGCAAACTAAGTAAAATTAAACCACGTTTGTCAAAATACATAAACAATACTCTGTGATGCGCATGATTCTATTTTGTATTATATTCCTGTGCTTGCCCCGTGTCTGGTGACGTTAAACAGGGCTTCTAATTACCGCTGAGAATTAACAAAGTGCTGCTGTACACACAGCTCGAGGAATTTTCGGTTTCATTGAAATCTGTTTAAACAACCTGCTGCCCCCCCCCCCCCCCCCCCCGAAATAGAAAGCAGATTTTTATAAAATAAATCAAATTATAAAGTTGCTTTGTGTTGCTTTTGGAGGAGAATTCCCTACCAAATTTATCCATTCCCAGGGAGGGGGTTGATTCCCCTTCCCTGGAGGGGTTTAAGGGATGGGTGGATGAGGTCTTGAGGGACTTGGTTTAGTGTTTGATAGGAATGGTTGGACTCGATGATCCGATGGGTCTCTTCCAACCTGGTTGTTCTATGATTCATTTGGTTTTGATATTATTTATATTTGTTGTTGTTCCCCTTTAGAAAGTAGGATAGGAATTGATGGGAATGGCTGGACTCGATGATCCTGTGGGTCTTTTCCAACCTAGTGATTCTGTGATTCTTTAGCATTTTTATTCTTTATATATTTAAGTATAAAAGAATAAAATCAGATTGTCGGCTGCCTCGACTCCCTCCCCAAGTAGGCAGGGAGGTTGCTTCTAGTCGCTGTTGCTCACGAAATATCCAGGTAACTCACTGGTGGTGCCCAACTCTTTATTTGGGGTTCCTGTTACCCGTGTGGAGTGTTCTGAGTTGTCTGTCTCTGCCGAGATCGACCATCTGCCTTTTCCCTGCCTTCTACAGAAATCCTTGCGATTTATTCTCTGCCAGCACAGCCGTATATCCAGCAGACAAAGGAAGCAGCTCTTCATTCCGATAATAAAGCCGCATACGTTTTTACTATTTCAGGAGTGCGCCTTGCGTTTCTATCGCACCTTCAGAGTAATAAACTGTGCATCAGCCCTTTCATGTAGGTAATAACTTTTGACCTTGCACCAGAGTACGTTCCCCTGTTGAAAAGACGACAGCGAACACAGTGATGGGTTTGGTTGCTCTTAATTAAAAAAAAAAAAAAAGAAATTGATGCGCAGCGTAAGACACCTACCGGCAGTGCCTGCCTCGGGTAGGAGCCAGAAGTGGAGGTGGTTGTGTTGGGGGATTGGGGTTGTCACCTCGAAAATAACGTGGGAGCCTCGAGAAGCTGCGAGCGGGAAAGAATCCCTTCCGTCCCAGCGTGTAAAGTGCTTTTAAAAGCAATCTATTTCTAGAACCTAAATTGTCCTGGGACCGGCTCCCGATATAAAAATTCATAGAAACCTGGTTTTTTTTTTTTCTGAGTGTGGTAACTTCTTGCCACGGAGCTGTAGTGTTCCAATTCGCATTGGCCAGGTTGTTCTGTAAATTAAAGCGTGACAGCTCCCCTCCGGGGAACAGCCAATGTATTTATGATGATGTGCTGATTACACAAAATACACTGCAAGCAGAAAACAGCTGCAGAGAACAAACCTCTTAAAAGAATACAATTACAAATAGCACCCTCAGTATTTCTAGCGGTGAGGGGAAAAGCCAGCATGCTAATGCAGCCTGCTCGCTGGCTGCCAGAGAAGAAAAGAGAGCTGAGAAGAAGAGGCTGAGGAAAGGTTGGATGGAGTGAGACATAATCCCTTTCTGAAGGTGAAGGGCAGGAACACACCTCAGGCTTTGCTTTTTAGCTGCTCTTGGTTCTTAGAATTTCTGTTTCTTAGAATTTCACGGCAGCTCCAGCAGTGTTGGTCAGAGTGGTTTAGTGTTGGATAGGAGTAGTTGGACTAGAGGATCCGATGGGTCCCTTCCAACCTGGTTGTTCTGTGATTCTGTAGGGCACTGGGGCTCTCTGGCTTGTTGGTGTTTTCACCACTGTGGTTCCTCTGTCCTGGTTAAAAAAAAATCAGTGTGATGAGCTGACTAATCCATAGTCTAACCGTTATGGAGCAGATTTGTAGGAGATGCCATGGAAAAAAAGAAAATTCCCTGGTTTAAAGCTGATACTCAGTACTGGTGAGGCCGCTCCTTGAATCTTGTGTTCAGTCGTGGGCCCCTCAGCACAAGAAGGATGTTGAGGCTCTGGAGCGAGTCCAGAGAAGAGCAACGAAGCTGGGGAAGGGGCTGGAGAAGAAGGGGAGCAGCTGAGAGAGCTGGGGGTGTTTATCCTGGAGAAGAGGAGGCTGAGGGGAGACCTCATTGCTCTCTGCAACTCCCTGAGAGGAGGTTGTGGAGAGAAGGGAGCTGGGATCTTCTCTCAAGTGACAGGGGACAGGACGAGAGGGAATGGCCTCAAACTCCACCAGGGGAGGTTCAGGCTGGACATTAGGGAAAAAATTTTCATGGAAGGGGTCACTGGGCAGTGTCAGAGGCTGCCCAGGGAGGTGGTTGATTCCCCTTCCCTGGAGGTGTTTAAGGTGCAGGTGGACGAGGTGCTGAGGGACATGGGTTAGTGTTTGATGGGAACAGTTGGACTCAACAATCCAATGGGTCTCTTCCAACCTGGTGATTCTATGATCTTTCTTCTGTTGTTTTTTTTGAGGGAACTTTTAAAAATTAATTAATTTCAATTGTTGCTTTTCCTTAAACAGCAGTGTTTCATTTCTTAAAGGCTTGCGTGTGTAAGGACAAGGTCTTTTGCAGTCTAGCTGAGGTTATTGCAATAAAACTTGAAATGTTGCTGAGAAGATAGTGAGGTGGGACTGTGCTGACAGACTCAGGCCTCCAGCAGACCCGGGAAGAGACAGAGAGGCCCTTTGGACCTTTCTTCACCTGGAAATGAAAATAATGAGAAGGAACTGGGATTGCTTTGTGTGCTGTGTCTGACTGCAAGAGGGAAGCTGGACTGCTGGGCTGGGATTGTGCATGAGGACTTGTGAAAACCAGGAGAGTGTGGCAGTGGCAACAAAAAAAAAAATTTCCAGAACTCCAAAGCGCAGTCTCCTTGAGTCTGTTGTGAACTGTTGCACTTTAATAGTTAAAATACGTTTTACTTAGGATTATGTCATGTGGGAGAGTTCAAGTCCTGAGAATGCCTTCTCCATCCACCTTTCAGGAGCCATCGGTAGATAAAATGCCTTTTAAAGTCTGGGATTTCCTCTATTTGGTGTCTTGGAACAAAGACCAGTGTCAGTAGAATGTGTTTTGAATACTGGGCAAAAAATAATCTGCTCAGAATGAATCAGAGAATAATCAGGTTGGAAGAGACCCACCGGATCATCGAGTCCAACCAGATGTAAATGGAGTAATACAGAATATAATAAATGAAGTAATAATAATTTCAACATATAGATCCAACGTTAAAGCTGATAAGGTAACGTTGGTGCTCTGATTTGGATGGGCTTTAATTCGCTGGCTTAAAAGATTCTATAGAGTCCTTCTCTAGATTGCTGGCATGTACTAATAGTCTGCTATTCATCTGTCTGTATTTTCTTTAAATCGCTTTTGAGCCTCCCTGCGTTGTCCTGCTCTGCTGACATGTATCCCATGTGGCAAGAGGGAGTTTTGTATAATCACCCTGCTTTAATCAATAGAATAATTGATAAACCAGATAAGATTTAAACTGATTACCTCCCCGAGTAGAACTCCCCGAGGGCCTTGGACTCTCTTAATTTTGACATGTATGTTGTGTACCCCGCGGATGAAGTGCGGTTTGAATTATCTGTTTTTATTTGCTTAATGACGGGGAGGGTGTTAAAGTCAAATGTTTAATTAACCCAGCAATGGGCTGCGCTGTCACTTACACACACATCCAGCTGATTGAGATATCTCACCGAGAATACTGAATAGGAATGATAATGTGGCACTGAGACGGAAGATTGCTTTTTCAATCCATTTGCTGGGTCACTGCTTTGAATGTCTTATTGGATGAAAGGCATTCAGCCTGGAAAAGAAAAAAAAAAAAAAAATCAGCATTTAAGTACATTTTGTTTTCCTGGTCCCTCTCCACCAAGAAGTTAACTAAAACAGATATGTTGTGGGTTTAATAAGCCGTTCACGTTGTAGCAAAAAGCTGTGAATAGTGGATCTCACTAGGCAATGATCTAGAGCTGCGTAATTTCCTATAGGAACAAAGTGCTCGCTAGCCCCGAGGTGTCTGAAGGAGATACCACATACACCTTTATCTCTCCTCCTTTTATTGCTTGACTACCCACCCCGTTTGCTGGTCTCCAGAGCAGGTCCAGCCCTTGCTCCTTGCCCAGCACAGTGAGATTGGCAATAACATTTTGTAACTCCTCGCTGTGGCTCCAGAAAACGGTGTTTGGAGTTGGAATTATTTTGCAATAGCAGAACCTAACAGCAACCTCTTAAATCGAAATATTACAGGAGGAGCTGTTTTGTTACCCCATTCGAATTTGCTCGGGGCCCAGGGGTTTGTTCCTTGGGCAGCGGCTAAAGTTGCTGGCAAGCCAAACGTTGTGAAGTGCGGTGCCTGACCTGTAATTTTCCGTTCTTTAATTGCAAGATTATAAATATTTTTTGCTCGATGTGATGGAAGCTCCAGACGTGTGTGAACTCGCACCTCTTTGGTTCATTTCGTGTCAGCGCTGAATTTTTCCAGCAGCTCTGTAGGGAAGTGAGCACACTGTGTGTTGGAAATTAATTACATTTGCCCTGTAGTCTAGTATAACGACTGTAGCTTTGGAAGCTGGAAAAATTCCCCTTCCCTGGAGATGTTTGAGGGACGGGTGGACGAGGTGCTGAGTGACATGGGTTAGTGATTCATTGGAACGGTTGGACTCGATGATCCAGTGGATCTCTTCCAACCTGGTTGTTCTCTGATTCTATGATTCTACTGTGAGATATGTTGGGGGGTGGAGTTGTCACCTGACTTGCTCCATGGTGGCTCTATAGCTACTTGGAACCTGTTCTAGATAAAAAAACCAAATTATTTGGCTGCAGGGTGACCCGGCGTGTGTTGCCTTAAGACTTAACGATTGGGTCCTTCTACATACCGTGATGTAGACAATGTGAGTTCACGTTAGACTAATACTGCAGAGAGAATTCTAGAATTATAGAATCACCCGGTTGGAAGAGACCCACCGGATCATCGAGTCCAACCATAAGCCCGACCATAAGTCATAGAACAACCATAGAATCATAGAACAACCAGGTTGGAAGAGACCCATCGGATCATCGAGTCCAACCATTCCTATCAAAGGCTTTGGGCAGACCAGTTATTCTTCCTTCTTTGTGAAGCGGCTTGATTGATGCAAGTATTTTACTACTCGCTTAAAAATTCATACCCAGGTCACCGTGTAGAGAGATCACTGGTGTTTTTTTAAACAAATTACCTGCTATTACTCAGTATTTTGGGGAAGGAGCTGTGCCAAAAACGTTAACACAGTGGGAAACGGAATTTGGGACTCTTACCCTCGGTCTTGTTTATAGACTCATAGAATCACCAGGTTGGAAGAGACCCACCGGATCATCGAGTCCAACCATCCTTATCTAAGGCTTTGGGCAGACAACTTCTGCCTCCTACCTTTGTTTTGTGTCTCCTTTTCCCCTTTCCCACAATAAGAAATAGGAAGGAAAAGGCAAGAAAAGCATCAAACCGTATGGTGAGATGAAGACGGTGCAGTTGAATTAGATGTTTCAAAGAGAAAAAGCAACGAGCTCTGAGGAAGAGGTGTGATGGGGAGTCGAGCTCTTTTTATCTACTTGACAGAAAGCTCAGAATGAGAGGGTTTGAAAAAAAAAATAATAATCAAAATAGTGAGTGTGTGTGACAAGCAGGGATGGGCCAGGAAGGGGCTTTTAGAGTGAGATCAATGAGGTGGCTTTGGTCCTTTGAAGAAGTAGTTATGAAAGGTTAGAAAATACTGCTTCAAGGGCATGAAACCTCCAGCAAAACTGGCCCTTTTATAACCCATTTCTCAAAGCACTTGCAGCTCTTATGCAGATGAAGCCGTAATAAATATTGTACAAAGAACATTAATCTGTATCCAGAGGATTTTAATAAATAAAAAGTTTTTTAAAACTCTCTCTGGATCCGTTGGCTCTTGCTAAGTCTTGTTAGTACTAGAAATATGTTTTTGACATCTTTTTTGGATGTTGGCTTATGTTCAAAGCCTGCACAGGCTGACTGAGCTTTTTTTCACCTTTAAATGTAGAGGGGGAAATAAAAATAAAAAAATAAAAACCCCCTCACTCCTGCTTACAAAAGCACTGATAAAAGCTGGAAGGGGGCAGGGAAGGACCCTGCAAGCTGAGGAGATACTTTTAACACCCTGGGATGAGTGTTGAAAATTAATTTTCGTCCAAGGAATGCAAAGCGAAAGCGGCCAAGAAGCAAGAGCCGAGCCCTGATTGAGTCTCGTCTTTAAAAATCTTCCTTTGTGTGGGAAATCCCTCTTTCTGAGGTATGTGGGGCACAGTTCCGCAGCCTGACAGAGAAATTAACCTCAGCTGAAAGTGCTGAAAGAAAAATTTGAGCGTTTGAAAGGCTGGAGAGATCTTCAGGGTTGACCTGAAGGATGGAAAGGGAAGGATGCTGGTTTATTCAGCATGGGGAGCAGATATGTTTTGATAGGAACGGTTGGACTCGATGATCCAGTGGGTCTCTTCCAACCTGGTGATTCTACGATTCTACACACAGGAGGAGCCACTTGTGAGAGACAAACCCGAGCACGGTGAGAACAGGATTCAGAACAAGTTCTGAGACCAGTCTTATAAGTGCCCTGGTGGAGTAGTTGGAAGTTCACCCGTGTTAGGTGTATCATAAGGTTAATTAGATGCTTTCATCATACTTTTGGGGAATGTGTGCTTTCTGTTCCTTAAGATGATGTAGACGGCTTTGAACTACTGTAAAATCTCGGAGTACAAGGTGTTCACTATAAAATCATGCATAGAAAGTGCAGGCGATAAAAGCAACCGTGTCCCTGTGAAGGTGCTGATGGATTTGTGCTATTTAGGAGAAGAAATTCTGAAACAGACCTGGCTGCGTGAAAAAAAAAAAAAAAAGGCAAATAATAAAATTCACTGAGAGATCCTCGAGGCTTCTTCAGCTCTAACCTTGTTATGAGGAATGGGGAAGTCGAACGGCTTAATGCAGATGTCTGGGAGTTACAAAAATAACCAGATGTCCTGATTAGCAGAAGCAAATGTTCTTCCCTTAATCCACGTGAAATTATATTCAAAGGCTCTCCGGATGTAATGCTCGTGTAAATAAGGCACCAACAAACATTGGAATAGAAAGGGCCATTGGCCAACTAGCTCGCGAGGCTTGAAAGCTTGAATATTAAAAACAAATTTACCACTGCTGACTCTCTTAAATTCACAGAACAGAAATGTTAAGCAGGGCTGCTTCCTGGGGAATGTGGAAAGACTCTTCTCATTAGCCGTATTTTCTCTCTCTCTCTCTCTCTCTCTCTCTCTCTCTCTCTCTCTCTCTCTCTCTCTCTCTCTCTCTCTCTTTTTCGTGGTCTCTCCTACTCTCATTTGAGAAATGTGTATGAAGTGAAGGCAGCTTTTTAGAATTTCCCTAAATGGCTTGTTCCCAGCACCTGGATTTCTGTTTATTTTTTAACTACAGCTCGATTTGTGCTCCTCAAAAATGCGTCTGTTCATCCGATCTTTGCTGTTTGTGCAGAGTATTTTAACATTAAACTGAACTTGATGATCCGGTGGGTCTCTTCCAACCTGGTTGTTCTATGATTCTGTGATTCTATTCTATGAATTTACTGTTCTACTCTTAACGCTAAGACTCCCCATACCCTTAACTTACCCTTTATAACCAACCATTAATTCGTAAGTTAAATAACTTGATTTTAAAAAGCTCTTCTTGATGGCATGGAGTTCCATTATTGCATTGAAAACGTGTCTTTCCCATTATTGATTGGAGTGAAAAATAAGGAAAAATATCATTCTGCACATGTGGAAATCAGAATCTTGTCCCGGGATTCAGCTGCAAAAAGGCTGTTGAAGCTTTTTTAATCATGGACAGCGTTGACCATGCTGAGGGACATGGGTTTAGTGTTTGATGGGAATGGTTGGACTCGATGAGCCGGTGGGTCAAGAGACCCACCGGCTCATCGAGTCCAACCATTCCCATCAAACCATGTCCCTCAGCACCTCATCCGCCTGCACCTTAAACCCCTCCAGGGAAGGTGACTCAACCCCCTCCCTGGGCAGCCTCTGCCAGTGCCCAGTCACCCTTTCTGGGAAATATTTTTTCCTAATGTCCAGCCTGACCCTCGTCTGGTGGAGCTTGAGGCCATTTCTTCTCATCCTGTCCCCTGTCCCTTGGGAGAAGAGCCCAGCTCCCTCCTCTCCACAACCTCCTTTCAGGGAGTTATAGAGAGCAATGAGCAATACATATATATGCACAATATATATCTCTCTATATCTCTCTCTCTATAGATAGATAGATAGATAGATAGATAGATAGATAGAAACATGATATGTACGTATGCAACAGTCAGCCAAGCAGACTAGGAGGGTAACTCAGGTTGCCCTTTCCTTTTCCGCTGTCGGTTACTGCCAGGCAGGTGGCAGCTTTGCTGCCCTCTCCTTCCATCATTTTACTGGTTAACCACAACAACCCCTTGCAAAAGGGCCACTTCACTCCAGACTTGGAAGAGGTGGGAAACTCGCCTGTGCCTTCGTTCCGGGCTGCAGTCACCCCCTTGTGCCTACACGCGGCAATTTATGGTGTTCTCCGAGAGGATCTCGTCTCCGTGAATGTTCGGAGCAGCAAATGCCAGGGAGGAATGGGGTCTGGTACTTATCTCTCCATTTTCATTGCTGTGGATCTCCCTGTGTGTTCCAGCTGTCATTTTTGTTTTATCTACCGAATGGGCAGAGAATTGCCTTCAAACTTGCTGCTCTCCTACTTGTTTAAGGGCTGCTTTTATATATTTTTGTGACCGGCCAAATAATTGGAATGCTTTGGGCCTCCTGATAGGAGAAGAAGGAGATGCTCTCCTCAAATGTTTTTAGTGGATGTTAGACCTGTGTGGTTTTTTTTAACCGCAATACTGCTTTCAGGCTGACATTGGCTGTGCCAGGATTCATCCTAGCACTGTTTGAAATGGCTGAGATATTTATAAACTGACAGACAGCATTTATAAAATCAGGATGCTGACAGTCCCTTAACGATAACAATGGGCTCGGACTCATCTATCACTTACAAAGGTTATTGGAAAGGGAACGTAAGGCTTATATGTGCCTCTGGTCTTAGACTGGCACTTATTTCCACACGTCTCTCTTTCTCTCTCCTCCCTTCGTCCCCCTCCCTTTCTCAGCCAGTCTGGCTGACAGGGACATCAGGCAATCGCAGCTAATTTTTCCATACCTTTACCCGATGATTCTTTGTCCTGTTTCCTGCGAGCAGTTGATGCAAATTAGAAGGCAGCTGACTTTATAGCATCTTGGGGCAATCGCTTGGCCCCTGACTCCCCCCTCCTAAACAAGAGAAACGTTCTGACTGCTGACAGGCTGCTGGCTTGAATTGGGAGAGAAGAACAGTGTGTTCTGAGTGACAGACTTAACCTGGGGCTGGGCAGGGGTTAGACAGGCCTTCTGCTTCCTTCTCCTCTCGATAGCACCAGTCTGCGGGCAGAATGCTGATGGACCCGATTTATTCAGCAGCTCCCTCTTGGCTGAGACAGTCCCCCTCTGTCCTTGCTGAGGAGCACCAAGTGCAGCGTGGGGACACTTCATGAAACACGAAAGAGGGTGTCAGATATTTTTGAGCTCTGATAAAACACTGCATTCGCTCGGTGCACCTAGGAGCTCGAGGGTCAGGTCGTATCACCAATTTGCACGGGAAGAGGGGAATCGCACTATTTCACCTATTTGCGCTATAGGAATGGTTGGTCTCGATGATCCGGTGGGTCTCTTCCAACCTGGTTGTTCTATGATTCTGTGATTCTATTCTATTTCACCGGCATGTGCTAGAGCCTCTGTTTTAATGCGGCAGCAGAAACCCTGAGACAGCTCTGTCTGGAATCCAGTTTGCCCTTGAAACATCTACTCTGCTGTAGCTGCTCGGACGCTGTGTTCCCACTGTATTATTTGCTTAGAGACCTGAAATACCCAAGTAGATTTCCTGCACGCGGTTGGATCTGCTGATACCACTAAAACCAGCCCCTGCCTCGGCTTCTGCTCAGAGTGATGTATATGCACACAAGGGCAGAGCGAGACTTGATCGGCTTAAGGGGGTCTATTTATCAGGGAACTCGATTAAAATACAGACTGCACATGACATCAAATTTGTAATCATTTTTCCACAGCAAGTAAGCATTTTCTGTATTGGATGCAGGTGTTTAAAGCCATAGTGTGTTTTAAGGGCCAGTGCAGCGCAAATTCTGGCCTTTGGGATAATGACAAGTGTTTTGCCTGCATAAACAATATATTTTTTTTTTTCCTTTCCCCCCCCCACCCCCGAGGTCCGCACGCACCTAGTTTCCCTCCAGCTCATCATCTCTGTCAGGTTAATCAATAGGCACCGTATGGCAGAGGGTCAGTAATCAGTGTCATCGTGCCTTTAAATCGTGTTGAAAATTTGCTTAAAGCCTGGGCCAATTAACATCGAGATGATGAATGGATGGGTAGATGGGAAGAGCCTGGCGCTCAGGGGCTTTGTGAGAAGGAGATGCTCAGCTGTTGAGCAGCAGACACCAGCGAATAAAATCAGCCATTCATGTGAGCTCAGTCCACCCACTCTTAATGATAATGTCAATCTAGCAAAATATATACACATTGGAGTTGTCACGAGTTCATAAATCAAAGGAGTTTGTCAAAGGCATTCAGATTAACGAGGCAGCAGCAATAACAAGTCAAATTTGCATAGAGAATTGCCCGAATCTCAGTAAATTATGATCCTGTTTTTCATTTGATTATTTGCTAATGTCTCAAGAGGGAGAATGATTATATTAGCATGCAAAATCTACTCCAGAAGTAGAAATCGGAGGTATAGCAGACCAGCGCACGATGACAATTAATCAGCTTCCGCATACTAGCATAAACGCGCAAGGCCCAGAAATGAACTCCTTTTTTTATTATTATTTCTCCTTGCTACTGATCCAAATGGTTCAGCTTGACAGAGACTTTATATTGCTTTAACAGTGTTCTGAATTGTGCCTGCAGGCAAGACATAGTTATGCAGCTATAACCAACCTATCCATCTGCCAACCAGATTGGAATTCTCCTATCCAAGGCTTCCATTAACCCCCACTGACAGCTCCAAACAGGATTAAGAATTTGAAAGCATAAAAAATAGTCGTGCTCTTCACGTCGGCACGCTCCTCTCGCCCACCCCCACCTCCCCGCGCTTGGAAAAAGGCCACGGCTCTGCTCTTTTATAATTAGCGGAGGGCAGAGCAGCACCGAAGGAAAAAGCCTCCCCTGGCTGGCAGGGCTCCGATTTCCGCCGCGACCGACGATGTGCTATCGTGGTGCTAAAGGTAGCTCTGTCCCTGGGAGCATATTTCTCCCCGTGTTCTATCTCGCTCCCAGCAGTGTTTTGCTGGGCCCTGCACGCAAAATCCCGCGTCTCGTCTCCCGTCAGATGCTTCAGTCCAGGGATTTTGTATGCGTTGGAGCATGTTGTGTTCGGTGGCGGAGGTGGCTTCACGGGGAGAGTTAAATAGTAATAATTTTGTAGTGGTTTTTAAGGCAACCTGCCACGGAGTTATATTCGGTTAATTACAGGCTGAAGTTTTAAATGCAAATCAGGTTTAAAAGGATCTCATTACAGACAGTAGCCATTTTAGGAAAAATGAGCTATGAAGGGCAGAGCCCCTTTACAGGAACCTCCTGCTAGAGAGAAAATTTGAAGGTTACAGGAACTGTAACCTGGAGTTCCTGGCTTCTCTTCTTTGTGCTTCCACTGGCATTGTGTGACCTTGGACAAATTAAAAAAAAATAAATTACCTGCCTGTGGAAACGACTCGGGGGCAGCATTAGTGATTGGTGGGAATGGTTGGGCTCGATGATCTGGTGGGTGTCTTCCAACCTGGTGATTCTATGATCTATCTTACCAAAATAGATCAATTTGTGCTTTGGAAACTTCAGCGTTTCTCATCTTATTTTGCTCGTACCTGTTTAAAAGGTGAGGCCTGCATGTGGAAGCACAAACGCTTCGGCCAGTCTGGCCATAATCTGTGAAGGAAAACTCGCCTGTGAGGTTTAAAGATTTCCCCTGATGTAGGGGACTTGTAGCTTTCAGCATGCGCTGTGTTTCCTCACTTCTTTCAGCCTCACAAATCGCATCATTCCTCTGCTACGTATCAAGTACAGCCGCTGCAGATCTTTAATATTCCCAGTGAGTACACCCAACTTGCCGTCTGGATACCAAATGCTTCTTTCCAGGTCCGTGCCCGAGATGTGCGTTTCGGTAGCAACGAGAGGGTGCTTAGAGCAGTCCCTCCCTTTGTCTGCCTCTCTCGTGGCCCAGAGCATCACTGAAGTCCTGTTGAGTCGAACGTTATTCTGACCTCACACATGTTTATCCCTATTCCCATCGTGTTCAGCAAGGAGGAATATATAGATGTGCCATTTCAGTTGATGATGTTATGCTCTTCCCATAGCTAAGTGTTGACCTATCAAGTGAAATTCATAGAATCACCAGCTTGGAAGAGACTCGCTGGATTGAGTCCAACCATTCCCATCAAACACTAACCCATGTCCCTCAGCACCTCATCCACCCGACCCTTAAACCGCTCCAGGGAAGGTGAGTCAACCCCCTCCTTGGGCAGCCTCAGACACTGCCCAATGACCCTTTCTGTGAAATATTTTTTCCTAATATCCAGCCTGAACCTTCCCTGATGGAGCTTGAGGCCATTCTCTCTCGTCCTGTCCCTTGGGAGAAGAGCCCAGCTCCCTCCTCTCCACAACCTCCTTTCAGGTAGTTCACTTCCATGCAGCTACACTTAGTCCTCAAATCCAGAGAGTTGTACCTGCCCCTGGATTGATGGGTTTCCTATTCCCGGGAACTGAGCGGGAGTTATAAACATCTGTGCTTTTTCTGAAGTGCAATGCTTTCCAGTCATTCCGTCTTCACCGAGCGGAACTTACTTGCCGTCAAAAGTGCAGGAGCAGCTCCTCTTTAATCGCCTGCGCTGGGAGCTGCTGTGGTGGTGCTGGAGAACGGGGAGGCGCCAAGCTGTGAACCACCATATGCACTTGGCAGTCTTTGTCTGGTCTTTGTTCAGCCAACCTCTTAGCCTTGCCACCTAGAAAGATAATGAATGCAAAATGGGCCTCTGCTCGCTCTTAAAATTCGATACTCGGCTCAAAGAAAAAGGAGATAACTTGGTGCTTTGCAGTAACTAGGAATTTCAAAATGAGGGTTGACAGTTCAGCAGCAGCACTGATTTTCCTGCTTTTTGAGGGAACGGCTTTGAAAGATGAGAGGAATGCGAGATTTCACTGTCACAGAAAGTTCCTTTGGAAGGACAAAGTGTTTTGGTGCTTTTTGTAGTGAAAAAGCATCCAGGAATAATAAACACACACACAGAGCCCCTCAACAAAATGTATTTCCCAGAATTGTTTAGTAACCCACCTTGGATTCTTTCACTTCTCGCACTTTGTCTTTTCCTCCGAAGCACAAAAATTAAAATTCCCTCCTGAGCAGAAAAGAGCAGCGTTAATACCTTGTCTACCTTTTTGGAGAGAGGTGATTCTGGCTTGTGTGTTTTTACACTCACAGTCCTTTCTAAGCTGGGTTTAAAGTAGTAACCTTGTCCTGGCTGTGATGTCATATGAGGTCCTGAGGGACATGGTTTAGTGTTTGATAGGAATGGTTGGACTCGATGATCCAATGGGTCTCTTCCAACCTGGTTGTTCTATGATTCTGTGAAACGGTGGCCTCTTTAGGATTGATTTCCACTATAAAACTCGGGTTATGGCATCCCAGATGTCACGGTGCTTTGCAAGTTCTGCATCTTGTTTTAAAAACAAACACCCAGAATCACTAGTTGTTCTGCAAGCTTTGACCTAGACAAAATTCTCTAGGACAATTCGTGACAATCTGGTTGGTTGGGTTGGGTTTTTTCCTTGCCTGCCCTTGCCCCCTTGCCTTGCTTTCTGGCTGTAGCGTTTCTCCCCTTCCCCAAGCTGGCAGAGCGGAGCTGTGTGGCTGTGCCGGAGCTCGTGGCGCTGCAGTGGGTACCAAGCATGCTGCTCTGGTGATGGTTTCCCGCAGCCTGCCTGCTTTCTGCTGCCTTTCTGCCGGCTTTCTGCTGGCTCTGCTGTGCCGTGCTGGCTGCTCGCAGGGCCCAGCGCCTCCTCTGCCAGCACATGCCACTCCTGTCTCCTGAGGTGCTGGGCTGGAAGCTGCCTGTGCAAGAAACTGGGTTATCTGGGAGACAGGTATAGGCTTCTGCCTTAAAAAAACACAATCCTGAGCTTGACTGCCAGTAGCTGGAAACTCACCCTCTTCCTGGCAGAGCTCTCCCTGAGCAGTTTTTCTGCATCTCTTTAAAACCTGTTTAGTTGCTCACTACTGAATGTGTGGGGATGTGGCCTAAGGCTATGAATACTGTGGTGAGCAAACGGATTTTACATGAGTGTGTGGGATTCCCCCAAAGCTGGTTGTCCTTACTACTCTGTCAAGGCAGCGGCTGAGCCTGTGCGAAGGAAGCTGTTCCGGAGCACTGAGGGCAGGATTCCCCCCCAGGTACCCCACAGCTTTTAACCAAATGTTTGCTACAGACTGTGAACATCCCGAGATAAATGTTTTAAATATGCAGGAACTACTGAAGCTATTTGGAAAATAAGGAATAGAAGAACATTTTCCCAGTGAAATTATGATACTTTCTCAACATGTCTTAAGTTTGTCAACAGTTGTGGGCCTTTCAGCACAAGAAGGATGTTGAGGCTCTGGAGTGAGTCCAGAGAAGAGCCACGAAGCTGGGGAAAGGGCTGGAGAAGAAGAGGAGCGGCTGAGAGAGCTGGAAGTGTTTCTCCTGGAGAAGAGGAGGCTGAGGGGAGACCTCATTGCTCTCTGCAACTCCCTGAGAGGAGGGAGCTGGGCTCTTCTGCCAAGGGACAGGGGACAGGATGAGGGGGAATGGCCTCAAGCTCTGCCAGGACAGGTTCAGGCTGGACATGAGGAGAAAGTTCTTCACAGAAAGGGTCATTGTGCACTGGCAGAGGCTGCCCAGGGAGGTGGTTGATTCCCCTTCCCTGGAGGTGTTTAAGGGACGGGTGGACGAGGTGCTGAGGAACATGGGTTAGTGTTTGATGGGAATGGTTGGACTCGATGATCCGGTGGGTCTCTTCCAACCTGGTGATTCTATGAAACTGTCGTCTGTCTTTGCTTAAAACAAGTAATACTTGGTTTTAATCATGAGTCTAATATAAGTCTCCTGGTGTGTTTTGTTCTTTTTTCACTCATGCTGGTAAAACCCTCATGTTTCTCCTTGTCCACCTTCTCTTGTCTTACCAATGCTCTTTTTTTCGGAGGTGGCAGCTCAAATTTTGAAGCATCAGTCTCTCTCGAAATTGTGTGTTTATGTAGCATCAAGGGGCAGGAGTCAAAAACACGTCCATGATATCACATGCTCCCTACACACTTTTCTTTTTTGAAGGAACTGCTGACAACCTCTTTCACCAGAATTTAGCTTTATCATAATTTCTCTGTGATTTCTGGCAGCCCAGCAGACTCGGTACAATAAATAATCGTTAGGCGGATTGAAGGTATCACAGAATCACAGAACAACCAGGTTGGAAGGGACCCATCGCATCTTCTAGTCCAACCATTCCTATCTAACACTAAACCAAGTCCCTCAATACCTCATCCACCCGTGTATTGGGGCACAGAGAACAACAGTCGCAGCCCTTAGCAACCTTTTCTTTTCGACAGCTTCCACTCTTAAATAGTTACTCTGAGGTGTTCAGTAGTGCTGGTGTCGCATGATCAAGCCCCCAGTTCAGCTTTTCAAAGTGGCCTTAGAATAAATCACCCCAGCCCAGGCTTCCCCAGCAGATACCTGCACAGTGGTGTCTTATCGCGTTGAAAAGGAGAAATTCCTTCCTTACCATAACAAGCTGCTTTGCTTAAAAGTACAAGTTAGCCTCTGGGGTGTGTGTGTGTGTGTGTAAAATACTACAGCCTGTATGGTACAAATATTCAGTTTCTTTTCTCCTTATAGAGTAATATTAGGGCTAAGAACTGAATTAAAGCTTACTTTCTTTCACAGAATTCTTCTGAGAGAGAAGACTGTAATAACGATGAGCCCCCTAGGAAGATCATTCCTGAGAAGAATTCGCTTAGACAGGTATGTGATCAGTCTCTTTAAAAATGCAATAAAACTTTCGAGCTATTTGAATGCTTAACTGCTTCTGGAAGCTGAAGTCTGACTTGTGCTTATGGAAAACCCTTTCTTTTCTCCTTCGACGTCTGAACAAGTCGCATTGTACGCGGGAAAAATAGATAAATTTAACCTTCAGGAGAGCCTGATGATTTTTTCTAAAGAAATCTAGTGCAGGCAGCTGTGACTTTAGCTTCACCTTTCTCCGTTTGCTCTTCGTGAAGACCTCTTCAGCCTTTTCTTCTGTCAATGTTCTTATCTGGTCTGGAGTACCCGTTGCCTTCTCCAGGTGATCTGCTCAAGAATCTCAAAGCGTTCTAGAGCAATTAAGCTTTTCACTGCCCTTGAAGGTAAATTTTCTTGGAGTTGACGTCTGGGTTAATAAAGTGAAAAACGACCTGCTTTTGTTTCCTCGGCACTTATATAAATTACTAATGGGTAGAAAGGAGATAAAAGTTAATTTTTTTGCTCTTAACGTATAGTAAAGCAAACTTCTTAGCAATTCTTAATCCTCGTGGTCAGCAAAGGGGGCCTGACCGATGACTTCTGGAGGATTTAAGACGGATTTAGTGATTTCGCATCCTGTTTTACACAGCACCTTGCTCTTTCTTCCCTCTGCAGTCTTCAGGCAGAAGAAGCAAAAAATATATCCATGTCCCAGCTGCCCAAACTCGCTGCCTGGTGTATCAGAGTAAAACCATTGAGTTAAGTGAACACCCCAGGCCACACGCTGCAGCAGCTGAGGAACTGGCACGTTTCCTCGTGCATCTTGGCTGCCGGAGCAGCAGTCTTGGGCCGAGGAATAGGGTATTCACACAGCGCCCGTTGGTGCTGCTTCCAGGAGGAATTGTGGGTCGAAACTGTGCTAAAGAAAGGAGTTTCTTTTTGATGGAGCGGTTTTGTGCTCAAAGTTGGTGGCAGCTTTTTGGGGTTGGTTGGCTGGTTTGTTTTTGATTGTGTTAGAAGCGCTTGCATTTGTGACTGGAGGTGACGCGTGAAGGACTGCAGTGGCCAAGACGTAATCCACGTAAGTTTTTTAGGTGAGAGCAGCAATATCCTGTGATAATGAGTAAGGTCCCAGATATTAGTGTTTGATAGGAATGGTTGGACTCGATGATCCGATGGGTCTCTTCCAACCTGGTTGTTCTATGATTCTGTGATTCTGTTGCTGAGAAAATTACCTTGTAGAATTGATGAAATATGTAACGACAAACTGAAAATGTTTCTGGTGTTCAGCAACCAACAACAAGAGCTAGAGGAAGAAGGCAAAGCTACCAGATTCCTGCTGTGTATCTCCGAGATAACCAACTAGATGCTCAGTGCACCAGAGGACTGGTTTTTATATCTTTGGGTTGTGTTACTGATGGCAAAGCTTCGAGTTCAACAAGCAAAGGCTTCTTCAAGGTTGATAATGAGAGATGTTGAGTCAAAAGGAGCTCAAATTCACTCTCTCGTGTGCCTTCTTATCGCACTGAGTCCCTCCTCATGATTACTGGTGAAGGAGGAGGCACATGAATAGTGTTATACAGATCAAGAAGGCTTTTTGAGATGAATTTATTTCCCATAATATTTCAATCTGCAGGAGTAATTTTAGTGTCCAGGGAAAACCATCTTTCCCACAGGTCCACAAGTCATTGTAACGTAGATCTACACCTAAAAACCCACTTGTGCTGTCCGGATATTTCATCTTGGAAGTAATCCATGGTGACATTGTTGATGACAGAGATGCTTAGCTGTATTTCGGGAGATTGTTGAGATGTCTCAGGCTTCATCTTTGTGTCTTTACAGTGACAGATGCAGGACAAAGTCCTGCATCTGTCACTGTAAAGACACAAAGATGAAGGTCCTCTGCTGTCTGGAGCCATTTGTGTTGAGAGCAGTGTTTATGGACACGTTCAAACTGTAGCCTTAAAGCAAGTGCCCTCTTGTCAAGATCATAGGACGTGGTTGGCAACAATCTTTTAGACTCTAGCAGAAGGAATTCTGGTTCTTTCCGTTGACGTTAATAGAAGGTATCGGTGCCTTTTGGATGCTCACATTGCTCCTCAGTGTTAGTGACGGATGACTCACAGTGGGATTTCTAGGTTCGGGGAACACTCATCTGCAGCCCTGTGCTTTCCGCTGTGCTAATCGATGGATAGAGCGGGTCTTATCGGAAAGATCTGCGTCTCCTCGAGGAAGGTGTGCAGAGTAGCTACCCTGTCTTACATTTATCCATACTTTGCAAAACCAAGAATCATAAAATCATAGAACAACCAGGTTGGAAGAGACCCATCGGATCATCGAGTCCAAGAAGATCCAACTGGCAAATGCTGCCAAAGCACAGAAAGTGCTGAATTCTGCACTAGTAACTTAGCAGAAAGATGCTAACTTGGTAAACACTGAGTGTACAATTCCACAAATTCTGCCTCTTCCTTAAGATACAGTTAAACTTTCATTATTTGGGAACGTTTTCAACTTCCCTGGAGGTGTTTAAGGTGCAGGTGGACGAGGTGCTGAGGGACACGGTTTAGTGTTTGATACGAATGGTTGGACTCGATGATCCGATGGGTCTCTTCCAACCTGGTGATTCTATGATTCACTGAAGAAATGAATGTGCCTGTGTAGGGAGAGGAGAAGCCTGTTTCCTCAAGTGGTCTTTCCAGTGGACGCGTCCACAGATTTAGTACTTTTTGATTAGCTTTAGAAAATTAACGAGATGCATCCCACCACTTCCAGGGAGGTGTGATGTCTTGACATGAAACATTTAAGTAAAGGTGCCTTATTTGATAGGAATGGTTGGACTCTATGGTCCGACGGGTCTCTTCCGACCTGGTGATTCTATGATTATCTGTTCCTTTCTTGTTTGCTGTGCTGATGTGCAGCCTTGGGTAGCTAGGAATCTTTTCTCGGGTGGGTTTGGGGAAGAGGTGTGCCAGAAGCTGGAGATAAGAAGGGATAATTCTTACTTAAGCATCTGAAGCTATAAATAGGACTGTGGACCTCGTACTAGGGGAAGTAGCACACGTCTGTTGATTAAACAGGGGAGATTTAGGCTGGAGATTAGGAGGAAGTTTTTCACACAGAGGGTCATTGGGCATTGGAATAGGCTGCCCAGGGAGGTGGTTGATTCCCCTTCCCTGGAGGGGTTTAGGGCACAGGTAGATGAGGTCCTGAGGGACTTGGTTTAGTGTTTGATAGGAATGGTTGGACTCGATGATCCGATGGGTCCCTTCCAACCTGGTTGTTCTATGATTCTATGATTCTAAACTGGGTTTTGGAGAAGGGTGTCCCCAGGTCTCAACAGGAGCTGTGTTGTCAGCATGTGTGAGGGGCAGAAAGGCAGGAGAGACACAAAGATCAACGCTTGGGAAGGAAACAGAAAAAGGCAATGAACTTGACACCGTTGGCTGGAACGACGACAAGATCTAAGCTGGGACAGTAAGGACACAAACATCCAGTTCCCGTTCAGCGCTTGATCTCACAGAATTCAATTTTGGAGGGGCGAACTGGAAATCGCGGTCTGAAAACGGAGTTTAGGGAAAAAAAGAAAAACAATGACGAGTGGCAAAAGTTTTTGGCAACTTTATTTAAGCTAACAAACGAATTTTCACGCTGCAAAGTTATAAATTAATTTTAATAGGCTGATCCAGATGGTCCATTTGGAAAATGGATAGCTTGATCTGTTGAAAATTAAACTAAATTTATCTCTCTCATACTTCAAACTGAAGTAAGCGTGAGAAGAGTGCCCATTAAGTCCAGCTCATACAGATGGACCGGCAGGTCACACATGGGACTAATCTGATTCATTTTAAAAATAAATGCATGAGTTATTGAATCAGGTTCCTCTTTTCGAGCCCTGTGTGTGAGCTCGTGTGTGTGTGTGTGTGCGCCTGCCGCCCTTTCAAAGGGACTGGCAAATGCTTCAGTGCCTTTTTAACCTGCGTGTTTCCATTTTAATTCAACTTCCTTGCCAAAAAACGTAATTAGTTTTCAGTGCCTATCATTTAGCGTTAGACCCGAACACTAGATTGATTAGGTCAGGCATTTGTTATTTTAAGGGCTCCGTCTCCATTCTTCATTTATGAAGAACATGAGCTCAATAGTCTTCGGGAGAGAACTGGCCTTTAGAAACTGGGAAGGGGAAGCTCTCTGGGGGCCCCTCCAGCCTTTTAGCTTCTGGGTGTTTCTAACAGAGCCATGAATGCAGATTTGTAAATTTATTGCGGTGCCATCTGGTTTTTTTTGTGTTTTTTTTTTTTTTTTTGCGGGAACCGTATTATTGTCGGTTCGTATCTGTCTATTGTGGTGGTCACTCCCCGGGAGCTTGCCCTCGTCGTCCTGCAGAAAGTGATGAATAGAGGGGGTCAACATGAATAGGTCACAGGGCAGCTGTCCGGGGATGCCCTGAACTTGATTACCCCGCTGGTTTTTAAAGGAGACGGGCACAATGCAGCTTGTTTAAAATCCTCCCTCCCTTCTCTTTGGCAGAGCAATAATGAAGTGCCTTGTGCTGCTGGGGTCTGTCTGTGGGTGAACGTGCCTTGTGGGGAAAAGCTGGCAGCGGCGAAGCTCCCGCAAGCCTCGCGTTGGACTCCGCTGGCTTTCTGTGAGCTTCCAGATGGAAGTCTGGGGGAAAAAAAATCCCTGCCTGCTACCCCATTCAGACTGGCTCCTTAGCATTTTCAAGAATTTTCCCTCTTACTGCTTTGGCACAGAAAGTTCCCTCAATTCGCTCATGGGTTTGAGGTTATTTTGTAGAATTACGTGTAGCACCTAAAACATGCTCTAGGCGCTATATCAAAGTTAAAACAGGCGCAGTCTGATCTTGAGAGTTTAAAGCCAATACACAAGCAAACTGTAAGAGGCAGAAAGCAATTAAAGAAGGTAGAGCAAGTGAAAGGCAAAAAGGAGCAACCATCAGACATGTAGTTCCAGCTGGTACCATCATCCTGTGGTTCTGAGCTCCTCTCCAGGTGTATTTCTCCTCAAAAGTATTTCTGCTGTGCAAGGCTGAAGCTCTCTGTGTGAGTGGTGGGGAAGGTTCTGGGCCCCTCAGCACAAGAAGGATGTTGAGGCTCTGGAGCGAGTCCAGAGAAGAGCAACGAAGCTGGGGAAGGGGCTGGAGAAGAAGAGGAGCAGCTGAGAGAGCTGAGAGTGTTTATCCTGGAGAAGAGGAGGCTGAGGGGAGACCTCATTGCTCTCCGACTACCTGAGAGGAGGTTGTGGAGAGGAGGGAGCTGGGCTCTTCTCCCAAGGGACAGGACGAGAGGGAATGGCCTCAAGCTCCACCGGGGGAGGGTCAGAATGGACATTAGGGCAAAAATTTTCCCAGAAAGGGTCATTGGTCCCTGACAGAGGCTGCCCAGGGAGGTGGTTGATTCACCATCCCTGGAGGTGTTTAAGGTGTGGGTGAACAAGGTGCTGAGGGACACGGGTTAGTGTTTGATAGGAATGGTTGGACTCGATGATCCGGAGGGTCTCTTCCAACCTGGTTGTTCTATGATTCTGTGGTGGGGAGGGAGTGAGACTCCTTCACCTCCTTCCCTCTTTTCCCCCCCACCCTCCTCTGGGAAGATGCTGCAGTTCAGATTTGCTTCTGTTTTACAGCTCCTCGCCCAGACAGGACAAACCTGCTCTGTAAAGTCCCCCTGGTTGCTGATTCTTTTACACTAATAGCACTTAGGTAAGGAGTGTAGTAAGGAGTTACTGGCCGAAAAGCCTCCTGAAATTGCTGCATCCATAGTTTTGCATTTTAGATTATTCTTTCTGGTTTTTTTCTTTATTCTCAAACACAAAAACAATTTCCTCTGCGCCACTGAATGGGTGTTGAGACAGTGGTCGCGCCAACCCCTCAGCTAGAACGGGGACACTGTGCTCTTCGAGCCGCAGTGCTAACAGGCTCTGTCGCTCTGCTCCGATTCTGCATTCCTCTGCAACTGAGTAAATTGCAAATGTTGTCTGCTCCCCCCTGCCCTTTGTGTCCATGTCCACTTACCACCCCCAGAACGTGGGCAGTGATAAATACAGCCCTGAGCAGGGCTCTCCGCTCCTTTGAAAGCAGCGTGTTGCCAGCCCCCCCAAGTTATATTTCTTCACGTGTTTATGTTTTTCTGTATTCTCTCTCTCTTGTGTGGCTGGAACCCTGGGGATCCAAAGCCATGGGAGAGGCCAAGAAGCTAACAAAGTAGCTGTCCCCTTGTTAGCTTGTTCCTTTCTTCTTTAAAAAAAAAACAAGATGAAAACCATCTGGCTGAGGGCATCACATCTCCCTCCCGCAAGCACCTCTATAGAGGGAGAGTTTCACCTGCAGTGAGGGTTTTCCATGGAGGAGGGAGGGAGCAGTAATTCAAGCCTCCATCCACTTCAGTGGTGCTTTGCAGCCTTTAAAGGTGCTGACCCACCGAGTTAAACTGTCAAGGGAGGATAAAAAAGGAGCTTCGTCCCGGGAGGTAACAGCTGCCAGGTTTTCGACACCTTGCGCGCGGCTGGAAAATGTCACAAATTGTCAATGGGGAAGAAAAATTGCTGGGCTTGCCATCTCCCCCTAATGATCTGCCCTGGAAAAGGGAGAGCTTTAAGGGCTTAAAAACCAGCAAGTGGCTATTTAGGGGGGGAAAAAAAAAGTATCCTGAGGGATTTTTTAAAAATTTTGAAGCCAACCGAGATGTATCCTGTGCGAGTGAAAATACAGCTAATGGGTTTGAGTTGGAATAAGCAGAGCCGGTTGGGATGAGTGTGGTTATCTCTGGGGCCAGAGGGGATGGAAAGCACAAGGATTTAACACAGCCTGGATTTTTTTTTTTTTAAAAAAAACAAAAAAAAAAAAAAAAAAAAGGAGGAGGGGAGGTCTGATTCATAAGCCAGTGAACTGCGAGAAGACATACTGTATTTCTGCTCTTTTGAGGACAATTTGTTTTCAAGCAGCTACCAGATGGCTAAATACCACGACATTTCCTTTCTCTTTCTTTTCTTTTTTTTTCTCCCCTTTTCTCTAATAGGAGAGCTACTCCTCCTGGCTCTTTGTTTTTGTTTGCTTTAATGCTTTTACCTCTCTGAACAGCCCCATGGTGTTTGGCCATTGTGACACTCTTTTTTTTTTTTGTGTGTGGGTTTGGTTTGTTTTGTTTCCCCTCCTGTGCATGAGGAAAAAAAAAGATCTTCAGCTTTAATGTCATTTCAGATAACAGGCAGGTCAGAGTAAGGCTTTTTGTTTGTATTGTCTGGAGGGTTTTTTTTTTTTTTTAACTTCCAGGGGCCCTTTTCTTTTTTTTTTTTTTTTTTTCCCCTGTTTGTTTTAGGTAAGTCATTTTAATTGTACTGAGTAATTAGAAGGTACACAGAGCCAAGGGAGCTTTGTGATGGTAATTGCTCAAGAAAACCCCCTCCCCAGCTCCCACTGCCTGTGTTGTGTCTTCCCTCTAGTGGCTGCAGGGAGGGCTCTGGCTCTCACACTCACCAAGGTGTCATTGCAATGTGACAGATTTTAGGCAAAAAAATCCCCTAAATCATCTAATTTTGTTCGACTACTCTTTATTTCACCTCACAACTTCCCATAGAGCCTTCCCTTCCTGCTGCTGAGCTGGGAACAACAGAAATTCCGTCTTAAGACAATAATCGTGGCGAATCCCGGGTAGCGTTTTGCAGCTTGACTCGATTCCAGCCTTCTTTTTAATTACCTGTTTATAAAAACGCTTTTAAATTTGTGGGGATTAGTTTAATTCTTCCTGAAGAAGCGCCTCGTTTGAAATAAATAAATAAATTGCGTTTATTTTAAATAGTCCGTGTGAAAGACCTTTAAAAGGTAATTAATGCGAGTCTCCTAAGACTCTAAGTAAGATGAAAGCCATCTTTCCAAATCTGCCGGAGTGATTTGTTTATATAACTTCCCACTTCTGCGGAATTCTTCGGAGTCTAATAACTTTTTTTTTTTTTCCTAACCGTTTGGCAATTGGTGCTTAGCTACGAAAGGCCCTTGTTCAAAAGGAACAGTTCAATAATCTTCTCGCTGAAAATGACTCGAAGGAAGGGGATAGGTTTTGTCTTTTTGCTGCGTTTTTCATAGAATCGTAGAATCACCAGGTTGGAAGAGGCCCATCGGATCATCGAGTCTGACCAGTCCTATCAAATTTTTATTAGTTTTTATTAGTGTTATCTTTCTTTGATAAATCATGTAATTATTAACTACCGGGGGGGTGAATCTTATTGAGCTCCTGGGTAGCAGCTTCTATTAGAAAGCGTAGTTTTGTTGAGGGAGTGGGGATTCTCGGAATAAACGGCCGAAGAAATGGATTTCAGTTGGCAAAAGGGCTAGGCACACACAAACAGAGAGTTCTGCCTGGGTTTGAAGGCTTCGGGCTGGCTTCGGTGTGTGTCCAGAGCTGAAATGTTTATGTGCTTGTGTCAAAGAGCAGGATCGTACTTTCTTTAAAAAGAAAAATGTAACCAGAGACACTTGCAGAATGAGATCAGGTCCGTATTTTTGATAGGAATGGTTGGACTCAGTGATCCGATGGGTCTCTCCCGACCTGGTGATTCAATGATTCTGTGATTCTGTGATCTCCGTCTTTCGTGAACCGTCATGTAGCATCTCGGAGGCGTTTCAAGCCTGTGGCTGAGAGCGGATACGGCTTTGTGGTTCCCCTGCTTCTGACATGATTTGGTGCTGCCATATATTTGTAAGGTTTTTGTTTTTTTTTTTTCATTAGGGCTTGTTTTGCTATGGGGCTGCTTAACGCCGCTCTCAAACGGCTTTTGCAAGGTTAAAGGAATGCGGCTTGGTAACAAGTTTGTGTCATTTTAAATATATACCTCCCAGTAAATAAGGAGGAGCCCGGCAATCAATCCCTTTTAGTGTGTTATATGTTTCACCTGACAACTAAACCCTCTATTGATTAACCATTACTTTGTTAGATAATCTCGTGTCATTGGAGCCACTGTAAAAATTAAACTCTTTAAAATGTTTTACCCTAGCAGCAGTGCAAAAATTGAAAACTTGTTCAGAATTACAGCCGGCTTCCACGAAGAGGGTAGTTTTCAACAAACTGGTTTATGTTTGCATGCTTTATATGCAATATAAAACCATATTGAAGCACTCCAATGCCAAGCTCTGCCTGTGCTATTGAACCACCATTTCAGACTCATCCGAACGAGTGAAAAGCGGTGTTTTGCAAGGTAGCATGAGACACCATTAAATGTTTCACCTAAAAGGTAGAGCTCTGTGTTACTCCTTTTTTATTTGACATTATTTCTGATTTCACTTGGGTCTGTTCAGTGTTAGTGTGTGAAGTAATAATGATAGGAACGGTTGGACTAGAAGATCCGATGGGTCCCTTCCAACCTGGTTGTTCTGTGATTCTATGATACAGAATCATAGAATCACCAGATTGAAAGAGACCCACCGGATCATTGAGTCAAACCATTTCATCACTGAATGAAACTGCTTCCTTTGAAACTTGAATGAAATCTCCATGTCCTGTAATCTTCGTGGCATTACTATAGCGATTGGACTCAATGGTCTTCAAGGTCTTTTCCGACCTAGAAGATTCTGTGATTGTGATTATTTGCAACGTTATCAATACATTTCCATTGAGACCTAGTGAGTAGAGTGACGTTACCTCTTTTTCTTTCTAGACTTCAGGGGAGAACTAGTCTATGTGTTTTCCTTGAAACCTTTGAAAATGTATTGTAGAACATGCACATGAATCTTCTTAGGTTGGACATTAGGAATAAAATTTTCCCAGAAAGGGTCATTGGGCAGTGGAATAGGCTGTCCAGGGAGGGGGTTGACTCCCCTTCCCTGGAGGGGTTTAAGGGACATGTGGATGAGGTGTTGAGGGACATGGGTTAGTGTTTGATAGGAATGGTTGGACTCGATGATCCGGTGGGTCTCTTCTAACCTGGTGATTCTATGATTCTTTACTCTTCTTATTCATCCCGCAAGGGTAGTAATGCCTTCTTCTGTCAGAAGGTGAAAATAAGAACAGAAGAACTCAGTTACTTTGCAAACACAGTAATGGACCTTGAACTGAAGATTACTGTAAGTTTTGTTCTCAAATCTGCATCCCGATAGGCTGAATCCATTAAACATACTCCTAGTTTTCTTTGTTTTCCCCACCGCTTTTATTGAGAAATGAAGAATTTTGCACTTACATAGAATCACAGAACAACCAGGTTGGAAGAGACCTACCGGATCATCGAGTCCAACTTCATATCTTAAAATGTGTAAAAGTTGATTCTCACAGTAAAAGCAGGTTCTTGTCTCCTTTCAGTGGCCGAAGAGGTTGGAGGGGAAGAATTTAAGTATCGTAGCATGTTGTCAAAGAGGTATTGAGAGCACAGGAATGCTCAGGTCAGTCAGACCCAGCATCTGCACTTATTCCACTTATTCCACTGTCAGTGGAAGGTGCTGAGGAATGAAAGCAAACAGGTTTGGCTGCTCCCTGTGCTCCACTCTGCTCCTGCTGCTGCTGCAGCATCGGTTGCTGTTGCGCTAGGGATGTCCAGGCCGTATCTCTGCCAAGTACTCTATGAAAATTCTGTCTGTGAGTTTGTTTAATCCCCTTTTTTTTTCCATTTGCTTCTGTCCGCAGTGTCCTGGAGCAGCCAGTTCCAGAAGCTCACTGCCTGCTGTGTGAAGGAGTGTTTTATGGTTGGACTCGATGATTCGATGGGTCCCTTCCAACCTGGTTGTTCTGTGATTCTATCCGCTTTAAATTTGTACTACACTAGTTCCATCAAGTGTCACTATAGTTGTGCTATTGTGGGATTTGATTAACTAGTTATGCTGAAAATTCAGTTGGTGCTGTTCACAGAGAGATGTGCTGTGTGGATGAAAATAACAAAAATTAAACAATACACTGGAATAATTATTTCTATGTAAATTCTGACTCCCACACAACTCCTCAGTAGTGACATAGTGAGCTTTCTTCCTTCTCAGAGAGTTCTAGGGATTTTTAAATTTAGCATTTAGTACTTCGCATCGTGTATATGCATTGTCTGCTCTTTCTCATTTGTAAATGTGAGAGAGAGCCTGTCCTGGTTCTCTGTAGCCCCAGCTTTTAAGAAGCTGGCTCACTACCAAGGTTTGTGCATAATTGTCTTGAAAGGAGAAAGACTGACAAGATCCGAGTTCAGCCCATGGTTCATTTCATGGAGCCACAGGCTTCCCGGTTGCTTTCAACAAATGTTTTTGTGGTAGAGCTTTTCATCTGCAAAGCAGAGTGAGTGGCTTTCTTTGAGTCAGGGCTCCTCATGAAATTTACAGTATGTAGCAGAGAAGTTGTGCAGAAATACCACCACTAGAATTTTAGGAATTAAATGGCGGATTAATGCAATCGCAGATCTGTGATAAATGGATTAAATTACAGAGGTGTGAATAATGAACAAAGAATCTTATCGACTCTTCACGGTTTTTCAACTTTAGGGTCTGGTTGAATTGAGCTAACACATGAATTGATGCCTATAAAATGAGGTTTGTGTGGTGTTGTATGAATATCAGTGCAAAGCAGATGGTGTCAACTTTCTCTCCACCAGTTGGGCCACGATTTATAATAGTTTCTGCCATCCTGATCTTTCTTCTGAGCAGAGAGCGCTGTGCATACCAGAGTGATGGTTTTATGACGTTGGCAAATATTTGCAAGAGGCTAAGTGGAGTCCATCAGACTCCAGTTTGCTTGTGGCCTAATCCCACTTTGAATCTGAACCTCCCCTGCTGAAAGATTCACTCTGTTCATCTGCACGGCACTTGGGAGGGATTTGTGTGTTTGCCTTTTTCAGTTTCTCCTGCTGGATCCCAAGCCAGAAATTGCTAACCGGCTGCTAGTTGCGGCAGGTATCCATGTTATAACCTGTAAGGAGATCTGCTGGAGACAGAATATTCTGTGTCCCTGTTGCCACTGGTGCTTTTCTGGTGAGAGAGCTCACTGGGAAATAAAACATGAACTGCTAAAGTGATAGAGAAGATAGGGCTCCTGTGCTCTTTTTGGTTCTGTTTAACGATGAAGCTTAGGGGTGAGGGGTGGGAGTCCTGTAAAGTAGCATAGAATCATAGAACAACCAGGTTGGAAGAGACCCATTAGATCATCGAGTCCAACCATTCCCATCAAAAGCAGGGTGGAAAGGATTGATTTCCCCAAATCCCACAAGAGGAGCTGTGCCGGACTAGTACAGATCCACCTGAGCCACTCTACTAATCGCCCACTGCAAGGCAACAGGGAGTGTTTAATGAGGGTCACAAGAACTTGGGTGAGCAAATCTCCGAGTGGGTTGTGAACGCTCAGTTCCCACCGGCTGGTTCTTACTGTCCTCATGAGCTGGAGACTGTCAGGAACATGGAGTTTGTGGATGCATTAGCTTAACACCGTTTCTCACTCCAACTACCTGAAAGGAGGTTGTGGAGAGGAGGGAGCTGGGCTCTTCTCCCAAGGGACAGGACGAGAGGGAAGGACCTCAAGCTCCACCAGGGGAGATTTAGGCTGGAGATTAGGAGGAAGTTTTTCATGGAAAGGGTCATTGGGCATTGGAATAGGCTGCCCAGGGAGGTGGTTGATTCCCCTTCCCTGGAGGTTTAAGGGACGGGTGGAAGAGATGCTGAGGGACATGGTTTAGTGTCTGATGGGAATGGTTGGACTCGATGATCCGATGGGTCTCTTCCAACCTGGTGATTCTATGATTCTCTGAATCATCTCTTTGCATTCTTTCATCTTTCATCCTTTGCAATGAGTTCCTCTGCTGCTTTGTGTGTTGCTGCTGCCGAATGCATATTGCGCAGAGTCAGGGCTGGGGCAGAGGGGCAGGGAGGGGAGAACTTTGGTGCTGAGGGACTCTGGCAGAGGGGTTGGAAGGGGAGATCTTTGGTGCTGAGGGACTGTGGCAGAGGGGTTGGAAGGGGAGATGGTTGGTGCTGAGGGACTGTGGCAGAGGGGTTGGAAGGGGAGATCTTTGGTGCTGAGGGACTCTGGCAGAGGGGTTGGAAGGGGTGATCGTTGGTGCTGAGGGACTGTGGCAGAGAGGTTGGAAGGGGAGATGGTTGGTGCTGAGGGACTCTGCCTGTGGTGCTGCAGCTTTGGAGCAGATGGAGAGCATGCTTCGCACGCCAGCATTGCCCACAGGTTTTGTAACCTATGGCAGGTTTTGTAACCTACGGCAGGTTTGGGGTTGAATTAGTTCCGAATCAAACAAATAGAAATCTGTAGCGAGCCCCGAAAGAAGAATCTTCAGAGATTACCAGTGAATATTACCAGGAGAGAACTGACAGGCAGTTTGCTACGAACCTTTGTGCGCCTTCCCCTTAAGGCAAGCTTAGAAATACCGTGAATATTGGAATGTTTTACTTAGTGCTCCTGGAAACGTCTTTGCCGCAAGTTTAATTTCATCGTCTTTCAATACACTTCTTGGGTTTTCCCCACGTAACTATTTGAGGTAGCAGCATCTTCTCTGCGGCCCACTTAGTCCTCCTGGAACCAAGCAAGTTTGTTCTTGCTTCTGGGCTGCCACTTCTGCTTGGGAGCAGTTTTCCGTAAGTGGCAACGGGCGCTGGGGTTTTAATGCAGTTCTGGAGCTCTTAGGTGCTGCTGTACTCCGACTGCTGCTGAAAAATGTGAGCTTAATCGAGTCGTAATTAAAAAGGTGTTGAAAGCAGGGGGAAGGGGAGCCTCCGTTAGAAGCTCCTGAGTTCTTCAGGCATCCCGGTTGAAATAGCTGAATCAACCCAAGTGTAGTTTCGAGCACACTTCATAAGTTGTGTTCATATACTGCCCTTAAAAAAAAGAGAGAGACTGATAGTTCCACAGAAACTCCAAAGGCTGCAGCCTCAGGGTCCTCTGGGCAGGGCAGCACATGAGTTAAAGAAAAAAAGATATTCTAAAAAAACCAATTCTACTTTAAAAGGAAAAGCTTTCAAAAAATTATTTGATTAAATAAAGATTAAATACAAGTGAGATGTGATCTGCATTTGCTCTCTTCCGATTAGAACCTCCGTCCGTGCGTTTTCCATGTATTTTTACCTGTTAAAACCAGGGGACGTTTATTAACGTTTGACACGTGCCGTGATAATTAACGTGTAGAAGTCACCTTGCTGTAGTTGTTTGGTTCTGCAGCATTTTGCGAGAGACTAAAAAACTGAGATCAGATTATTTTTTTTTCTTTTTAGGAGGGAAAGAGGAGAGAAATATTTTTTCTTCGCATCTCAAAGCTATAAAGTTGTACAGAGCTTCTCGGAGGACGTGCAGCACCCTCCATGTAGGCTTTTGCTTGTAAACTAGTTTATTTTGGTTAGAAACGTTTGCACCTTAGGAGGAAAAAGGGAATGTAGTAGAGTTGCTGTGGGTTCCTGTGCCAAAAATGCGGTGCCCGGAAGAAAAGAGTTTGTGTGTTCATAACCGTTTTAATCTTTCTGCAGACCTACAACAGCTGTGCCAGACTGTGCTTAAACCAGGAAACTGTGTGTCTGGGAAGCGCTGCCATGAAAACTGAAAACTGTGTGGCCAAAGTAAGTAAGAGAACAGCTTTGGTTTGCAGGGTTCTTCAGCAGATTGTTCACTGTTAAGCAAAGCAAAGTCCGTGTTAAAAGTTACGGTTAGAAAATAAAAATATTTAAACAGAAAGGAAGAGTTCCGATAGGGCTTTTCTGTCCTCCTTTGTAGAGTTTTGCTGGTTTTCTCTCTTGGAAACGATGACTTGAGTCCCGAGCGTTGTGTAGGATTGGAGAGGTCGTTCTGCTGCACAAGTCGTAGGTTTGGGCCCCTTACTACAAGAAGGATGTTGAGGCTCTGGAGCGAGTCCAGAGAAGAGCAACGAGGCTGGTGAAGGGGCTGGAGAACAGGCCCTATGAGGAGCGGCTGAGAGAGCTGGGGGTGTTTATCCTGGAGAAGAGGAGACTGAGAGGCGACCTCATTACTCTCTACAAGTACCTGAAAGGTGGTTGTGGAGAGGAGGGAGCTGGGCTCTTCTCCCAAGTGTCAGGGGACAGGACAAGAGGGAATGGCCTCAAGCTCCACCAGGGGAGATTTAGGCTGGAGATTAGGAGGAGGTTTTTCCCAGAAAGGGTCATTGGGCATTGGAATAGGCTGCCCAGGGAGGTGGTTGATTCCCCTTCCCTGGAGGTGTTTAAGGGACGGGTGGATGAGGTCTTGATGGACTTGGTTTAGTGTTAGATAGGAATGGTTGGACTAGAAGATCCGATGGGTCCCTTCCAACCTGGTTGTTCTGTGATTCTGTTCTGTGATTCTGTTTTTCCAGGGGGATGACTTGTGCCTGCCATGGAATTGGCTGTGGCAACTTCAAATGATAGATGTCCAAATATATTCTAAAAATACCGCACGAGGGCTTTTGGTGTCGTGGTTCCTTTTCTTAGCTACCCGAGGGGAGGTGCAAAAAGAAAGGTCCTTCAGTTAAAATACAGTGAGTGCTCTGCTTAAGGGGAAGGTCGGAGGGAGATTTGGCAGTCAGAACACAGAGCAAATGGGTGTATTGGCCTGTTGGAGAAAAGCCGTTCTTTGAGAATTGTAGTCGGTGTCATCAGAAAATACAAGATTCCACCAGCCACCTTTTTTTCTTAAAATTCAGCCTGTCTAGAAGAAAATAAGATATACGTGGGGCTGTTTGTGAATGGAAAACGGTTGGATCGTGATGCACTGTGTATCGAAAGGCCGTGCAAAGGATGCCTGTAGCATTTAGCTTTGTGTCAGCTTCTGATTTCCACTGAAAGGAAGTTCCGAACGGGCTTGCAGGACACATCAGCGCCGCAGCCATCTGCTACCAAACCCAGCTGGCATTTTGTCGCTCCTCTGTCACCTGACCGCTCCGAAGTCGGTTTTCTCTTTCAGTTATTTATTCCTTGATCTTCTTGAAGTCCTGTTTTTTCCTCCTTTGAGTGGTTGTTAAAGGTGCCTTGTCCCTTCAGGGCTCACTTTTGTATTGACCTTTAAGATAATTTCCCAGCTAAATCTTCGCTGGGATTTTGCTGGTGGAATTTGAATGTCCCGTTGCTTTTGTTGGCTGTCAGGGGTTTGGCCGTCGTAAAAGTTTTCATGGAGCTTCCAGGTGCCTTAACACTCCTAAACTGTGTTTGATACACCAGGTTACCTTCCACTGGAGCAGCTCTGCTGAGAGAAACTACCAACCCTGGTATTACATCCCTGTAGTTAACACTGACACCTCCATCCTTAGCTTAAGAAAACTGGCATCACACACCTCTGCCAAAGGTGCTTTATGGTACAAAGTAGGTGCAACTGTCTGAGCAAGGAACCAGAGTGCACTGACTGAAATATATGATAAGTCTGTCTAGAAAGCTGCCTGGAGGAGAAGGACCTGAGGGTGTTGGTTGACAGCGACTGACCATGAGGCAGCAGTGTGCCCAGGTGGCCAAGAAGGCCAAGGGCATCCTGGCTTGGATCAGAGATGGTGTGACCAGCAGGGCCAGGGAGGTGATTCTCCCTCTGGACTCAGTACTGGTGAGGCCGCTCCTTGAATCCTGTGTTCAGTTGTGGGCCCCTCAGCACAAGAAGGATGTTGAGGCTCTGGAGTGAGTCCAGAGAAGAGCAATGAAGCTGGGGAAGGGGCTGGAGAAGAAGAGGAGCAGCTAAGAGAGCTGGAGTTGTTTAGCCTGGAGAAGAGGAGGCTGAGGGGAGACCTCATTGCTCTCTCCAACTCCCTGAGAGGAGGTTGTGGAGAGGAAGGAACTGGGCTCTTCTCCCAAGGGACAGGATGAGAGGGAATGGCCTCAAGCTCCACCAGGGGAGGTTCAGGCCGGACATTAGGAAAAAGCTTTTCCCAGAAAGGGTCATTGGTCAGTGTCAGAGGCTGCCCAGGGAGGTGGTTGATTCCCCTTCCCTGGAGGTGTTTAAGGGTCAGGTAGTTGAGATGCTGAGGGACACGAGTTAGTGTTTGATAGGAATGTTTGGACTCGATGATCCGGTGGGTCTCTTCCAACCTGGTTATTCTATGATTCTATGATATCAGCCTGCAACATCCTTCTGATGCCATGAAGCAGCTCACAGTGAGCCAGCTAGAGTACACCCCTTCAGCCCCATCAGCTTTGTAGTGTCTCCTTTGACCCGATCGTCTTATTAAGGAGCAAGAATGTGCCGGAACTACAGTTAATTAACATTATGCCTCTTTTAACTGAAATTACACTCCTTTGACATCCTTATGCCACAAATGATACTCTCGTAAACCTCTCCCGCAATCCGGGGGATCATGGTAAGAGGCGCACGTAGGGTTCCAGGCAGGAGCAGCAAGACTTGTTTCATGTCATTGAGAGTGAAAAAACTTATGTTTTAAACTTTTGTATCTCTGTGTGCTGTAGGACAACCTCTATCTCATATATATATGAAAAACACATCTACAGACGTGTATACGTGCATATATGTATACACACAGAGATATTTTTAATAAATACATATATGTATATATATATGATAAACCATAAAGACTTTCTGGGGATATATTTCCGCTAGCACCAGCTTGCATGGCTGTTGTATCCCCTTCCTTTGCCTTCCCAGCTGCAAAGCGAAATGAAGTAAGTTCCGAGCTTGTCTTTCAAATTCCAGAAGTGTTGAAGCATTTATAAACCCAGTTAGCTGCATGCAGATGGCTCAGTGACGGAGCAGGCAAATGGCACAACTGTTCGGTGTCTCCTAGGTGAAGGGCTTACATGGGATTTAAGGGGTTCAGAGGCCTTCCCCGAGCCTTCCGCACATGGCGAGTTTATCCTCGGTGATTGATGTGTCTTACAGCCTTGGACTTCGCAGTGTTTTGTTAAGAGGGTGAAGACGGGAAAGTACATAACCATGGGTTTATCTGCAGCGCTTTTGGAAAAGAGGTTTCTTTTTTTTTTAAAAAAAAAAAAATGGAAAGACAAAGGATTCCTTTGGAAATCATTATTTACCTTTTCTGCAGCATCAGCCCTGACGAGGAACCACTCTAAGCATTACAACATTCTGGTCAGTCAGTCTGCAAGGGACATATTATTTTCTAAAATCACAACCTCCAGATCTCTAGCTACTTGCAAAAAAGAAAATTGTGCCCTGTTAAGACTGTATTAATGCCGTTTGCTGATCGCCTGCTCGACGTTTCTGAAGTTTTTTTTTTCCAAGGATGACTTGCAGTTTCCCTGGAGGCCACACACATCAATATTGAGATATCTTTTTTCAGGGTGACGTGCTCCCCATCCATCAAGGGCTCGTATGAAGGAATTCTTCTCTGCAGGAGAGTCAGGTGTAACTTACCAACCCAACAGCTGCCGTTCTTGCTAAAAGGGAGGGAGGTTTATAATAAACATAGATGCATTTTCAATGTGGTTTTGGCCACTCGAGGAAATCTGTGTTTCTTAGGAAACGTTATCTGCCTGATCCCCTAGACAGGGTTATGCTGACTGTGCACCCAGGTGCTCAGTGACTTTTGCAGACCTGTGGATTAGCTACTTCTGTTCAGCCGTTTAAAAATAAAACTAGAATATCGTGTTCTGATGAATCTTTGCATTTTGATCTTAGCCAGACTTTTCTCCTATTTACCCTCTGAAACGCCATTTGTTGGACTTAAACACATTTGGGTAGAAGCAACCGAGCAGGAATTGTTGAAAGTAGAAAAAAATTGCAGTAGAAATAGTTTCAAGTGTGCTGATGCTTTGACTAAAGATGATACATCTTCTGCACAGATGTAACATTGGTTCTCTTCTATCCTTGGGAGTTTTTCCACTAATCTTTTGGTTTCTTTTTGCCTGTTGTGTTTGAGTGATCCATAGCTCTGGTGTATATTTAACCCGATGTCTTTAAAAAGGAAGCGCAATCTAATTGTGTTTTAGATATGAGTTCATACATACACATGTCCACACACATATGAATATAAAATCCTCTTGCTTGACTCTGCAGAAACCAAAAATGTCTGTGAGAGGATTTCTTTTTATGATGCTGCTGCTGCTGTGCAACCGCAAGTGGACGGCTTTCTCAGGAACTGCTGTTAGATGCTTAAATAAGGTAGAAATTTAGCATGAACCTGAGCTCCAAGGACAGGGTGTTTGGTTTTAATGAGGCTGATTGAAATCGGGCCAAATGAGCATCTGTTCCTATTGTTTGTTCCATATTTTGTCAGCCAGTATCTCCAGGCCAGATAATGGTGTTGGTGCGCGCTTCATCCTCAATTAGAGAGGGGCACGGTTAAAAATCCCCTGGCATCTGGTGTGTCACTAGGATTCTCCTGATGCTCCTGGGTGTGCAAACAAGTTTCTCTTCTGTTCTGCATCAGGACCACTTACTTTCTGTAGTGACCTTCACACTTTGTTTGCCGTGCGGCAGGGGATGCTCCGATGCGCGTCCAGTCTCCTTGGCTCAGTCTTTGCATGGGCCGATTATATATTCCTAGTTTTAAACAGAGGTCTTCCCTTTTCACCCTGTAGTAACGCGGGTGGTATTAGGGTTGAGTTTTGCTGTTCGCTTTGAGTCCGTTAGGTTTTGCGCTTCCCTGACTGATGGAAATATCCCTCTGATTGAAAGTGCCCTTTCCTTTCCCAGCAAGAGGCTGCTGTGCAGCTGATCTCATGGAGCTCGACAGTCAATACTCATCTCCTGCCTTCATTAGACAGATCTTTACCGTTTATTAACTCCAGCAGTCACTCCTAGTTCATCTGTATCTGCTGTTTGAAGTAAAGTGTTCTCGGTTTTAATTCATAGAATCATAGAGCAACCAGGTTGGAAGAGACCCACCGGATCATCGAGTCCAACCATTCCTATCAAACACTAACCCATGTCCCTCAGCACCTCATCCACCCGTCCCTTAAACACCTCCAGGGACGGGGAATCAACCCCCTCCCTGGGCAGCCTCTGACGCTGCCCAATCACCCTTTCTGGGAAAAATTTTTTCCTAATGTCCATCCTGACCCTCCTCTGGTGGAGCTTGAGGCCATTCCCTCTCGTCCTGTGCCTTGGGAGAAGAGCCCAGCTCCCTCCTCTCCACAGCCTCCTCTCAGGTAGCTGCAGAGAGCAATGAGGTCTCCCCTCAGCCTCCTCTTCTCCAGGATAAACCCCCCCAGCTCTCTCAGCCGCTCCTCTTCTTCTCCAGCCCCTTCCCCAGCTTCATTGCTCTTCTCTGGGCACACTAGAGAAGATGAATCTAAAAAGGTTCTGTTCTCTGTGGCCACGATGGCTTTTTTTGCTCCTCTTCAAGAAGCGAACTGAGTAATACTCTTCTTGCAGAAATATTATGAAATTTAACCACGTGATGCTTTTGTGATGCTTGGATGAAAAGTACTGCTTAAGCACGTAGTGATGTTCTCTCTACTCAACAAACTGGTGCACAGGCAGACGGAGCTGTGTTCTACTCAATTCTGGAAACGCGGAACCGGACTTGGCACTTCAGGTTTGCTGTATGAAGTTTGCCTTCAGAGATGCACAGTGTTCCGTGCGTTTTACATTCAACGATAGTTCAGCTAAAGCAAATAGTGGTGGTAGAAGCTGGTAATTGAAATCTGCCTTCCTCTGTCAGGTCTTTCTGCATCACTACTCCTGAATTTTTAGAATAAACATCGTCTGCGCAGTATTAACGCGGAGCTCAGAATTTGTGTATGAATTAAAAGGGGAAGCCGTGAGTGCTCTTTAATAAACAAACGTTCAGGGTTCCAGGCTGGATGTTCCAGTTGGCAGTAGGACAAATTGATCCGAAGAGCGTCCCTCTTGTACTCTCAAGTCCCTTTATGTCACATATTGATGGCTTCACTTTTCTGAGAGTGTTCCCTGTATTTCCTTGGCAGGAGCAACGCAACCAGCTCCGAGTTCTGCTGTGATACAGTATATCTTCAGATAATGCATCGTTTTCCAGTGCTTTCGAAGCCTTTCCAGTCTTTGAGATTGAAATTAGAGCAGTTTAATCGTGAACAATTTCTGACCAGAATCATAGAACAACCAGGTTGGACGAGAACCACCGGATCATCGAGTCCGATGCTTAAAATTGAACCTGTGAGTTGTCTGTTTTTAGCCAACACAGGCAGAAATCAGCATTGGAGGTTGATCTAAAAGCTTTGACCTAGTGGTGATCTCCCTTTCTTAGTAATATACCTTCTTTTATCTTCATTGGGAGTTTCTCTTTCTTTAATTTATTTTTTTAAGGTCAAGACCGTCTTGGTGCTTTAACTTCTCCTCAGTCTAATAACCTTTTTGCAAATGACAGAGAGAGGAGTGTGATGTTCCTGCTCACCCCATTCCGCCCCAACACACACATCCTCCAGATTTTGATAGACTTGTTTTATTTATTTCCAAAATTATATCCGCAGGAAACAAGCTGTTTAAATTCAGATTATGCTGAAGCAAAATGGTCCTGGTATGAGAAGCAACGTGCTGTTTTATGAGCGCAGAGTCCCTTTTCTCATAACTGATTGATAGTAAATATTTTCCTGAAGAATTATTGCCAACCATGAACAGTGCAACTGTTTCACTTTTTTTTTTTTTTTCTCTGTGCTACTTGCTGTACCAGCCATTGTCTGTAATTAAGATCTACAATTCACAATGCAGACGTTTGCACTTCCTCTGGGTCTGAGCTATTTATAAGGCATTTCAGCTGTTCCGAGTTTCTTTTGAGTGTTATACTACATGTAAACAGGCTTCTTTAGTCTTCAGTTAAACAAACACCGTGGAGCTGGTTGTCATTTCTCCTTCTCTCACCACCACCCGAAATGACTCTGCCTGTTAATGACTTAAAAAAATAATTACACTTGAGGTTTTTTTAAACGCAATAGAGACTTTGAGGCCATATTAATATAGTTAACTCCTGAGTTGCTTTATAGCTGAATGTCTCTAGGTCTATTCCGGAGGTTGTTTCTCAAAGTGCTGCAGTGAGGATAATCAGGTTGGATTTGATGATCCGGTGGGTCTTTTCCAACCTGGTGATTCTATGATTCTGTGATTCTATGATCTGCAAAATCTTGATATGAAGCATTATTTCCAGAGTTCAGTCCGTTCAGCAGAGATGTTTTTACTTTTTGGAGCCCTGGTTTTGGAATCCCGAGAAACCAAATTGCGTTACCTGTGAAGCTGAGTTCAGTAAGTACTGGAGGGGCAAACACAGATCCTGGAAGCTCCTTCTCAGGTTCTAATGGTTATGAGGATAAACTGCTTTGTGGCCATGACAGCCACCTGGAGCATCTTGCTCGGGAGGCACTTCAGCCTCATCCTTGGGTGTTTTCAGCACCAGGCTCGATGAAACCTTGAGCTACTTGATCTGAGCTCTCGAGGCCCATTCTAAAGAGAATCATCCTGGGATCCTCTAAGTAAGGTTGTTTACCTCTAAGTAAGGTTGTTTACCTCTAAACCTAACCTCTAAGGTTGTTCAGCCTGGAGAAGAGGAGGCTGAGAGGAGACCTCATTACTCTCTACAACTCCCTGAAGGGAGGTTGTAGAGAGGAGGGAGCTGGGCTCTTCTCCCAAGGGACAGAGGACAGGACAAGAGGGAATGGCCTCAAGCTCCACCAGGGGAGATTTAGGCTGGAGATTAGGAGGAAGTTTTTCATGGAAAGGGTGATTGGGCATTGGAATAGGCTGCCCAGGGAGGGGGTTGACTCCCCTTCCCTGGAGGTGTTTAAGGGACGGGTAGATGAGGTCTTGAGGGTCATGGTTTAGTGTTTGATAGGAATGGTTGGACTAGAAGATCCGATGGGTCCCTTCCAACCTGGTTTTTCTATGATTCTATGATTCTAAGTACACAGGCAGTGAAGATGTAAGAGAAGTATTTCAAAATTTAGAACTTGACTTGGTGTCCTCAGTTAAGCTTGCCCTGCGCCTGTACTGTGTGTGGTGTCACCTGCTGTAGTTCTACCCCAAGTGTTTGCTGGGTTGGTGATGAACACTCTGCATAAAGAATTACTGCCTTGAGGTCTTCATCCGATTCCTCTCACATTAAGCTTCTCAGGACAGCATTATCGAAGAAACTGGACTTGCTCTTTTGAGGTGGTAATGTGCAACAATTTGGAATCCAAACCGTTAATGGCTTCAGTGGTAAACGGTGATGAACATGAACAACAAAGCTGGTGAAGGGGCTGGAGAACAGGCCTTAGGAGGAATGGCTGAGAGAGCTGGGGGTGTTTATCCTGGAGAAGAGGAGGCTGAGGGGAGACCTCATTGCTCTCTCCACCTCCCTGAGAGGAGGTTGTGGAGAGGAGGGAGCTGGGCTCTTCTCCCAAGGGACAGGACGAGAGGGAATGGCCTCAAGCTCCACCAGGGGAGGTTCAGGCTTGACATTAGGAAGAAGTTTTTCCCAGAAAGGGTGATTGGGCAGTGTCAGAGGCTGCCCAGGGAGGGGGTTGAGTCCCTTTCCCTGGAGGTGTTTAAGGGACGGGTGGACGAGGTGCAGAGGGACATGGGTTAGAGATTGGTGGGAATGGTTGGACTCGATGATCTGGTGGGTCTCTTCCAACCTGGTGATTCTGTGAAGAGAAGCATCACTTCTTAAGTCGTCATTTGCAGTGGCAGCACCCTCAGATGGCAGAGGGTGCAAATACAGTCATCGTGACATTAACTAGCTCTGTCTTCAATATTTTTCAAATGCAAAACCTGAAAAAAAGGTGTTTGAAAATATATCCAATTCAAGCTAAGGCTTGTGTTGTGAGTGCTGGAGTAACCATCTCCTAGTGCAGCTCATAGAATCATAGAATCATCAGGTTGGAAGAGACCCAGTGGGTCATCGAGTCCAACCATTCCCGTCAAACACTAACCCATGTCCCTCAGCACCTCATCCACCTTAAAGCCCTCCAGGGAAGCCAGTGGTGTGGGCAAGCATCACATCCTCGAAGGCAGAGAGTGGGTTGAGTTTAGCCTAAGAGGAGAGCTGCTAAGGCCATGTCTGTGGGTCGATGGGGGTTAACGTGGGGCAGCTCCAGCGCTGTGGCTGTTGGGAGCAGGTTCCTCCCCGGGCGGGCGCTGCGGCTTGCCCGGCGATGCGTGCCGGATCGCCGCACGCCGCGATCACATGGCTCCTCCAAAAGTCAAACGATCAATTCGCCTCGTTTTGGCTCTGTACTTAATGCACAAACAGTGCGATCTGCAGGGCTGTAATTGCATTGTTAGGGCCAAGGAACAAGCCTGTGCCTTTTCAGCAGACAGCTGGCAGGGAAAGAGGCATGTTGTTAGGAAAGAGAGAGGCAAGGCAAATAAAATTACTGCTAACGCTCAGAGATCGGCAGGAGTCCTACTTGCCTAATCTTACCGGTGGGAGCAAGCGGCTGTTGTAATCCAATTATAGCAGCATAAGCAATTTGTTAGACACTCCGCATAATGTAACAATTTCCCAATAAACTCTGACTTGTAATAACGTCGGCAAGAGCCCACATAAATCTGCCCGAATGGTGGGGGCTGGAGCGTTCGGCTGGGGGCTTGTAATTTGTGCCATCAGCACGTTTGGTGGAGTGCGCTGCGGTGCAGGCTCTCAGTGCAGGAATTTTAAGGAGAAAAAGCGCGGCACGCCCCTCCGAGAGGAACCCGCCGGCAAGGGTCGAAAGAGAGAGGCCGGACAAAGCTGCGAGGTGGCTTTTCTAGGAGGGAGGAAAAAAAGTCAACCCCCAAACATCGGGCTCCGGCTGATGAGGGTTTAAAATTATTGAAAAGCAGAATGAAAATTGTAGCGTTTTAAATTACAGCAGAGGGAGGAGGGGGAACTAGAATTACATCTGTTTTGCTGGCGGAGGGAGGAGGATGGATGCCCTTCCTTCCATTTAAGCTGTTTAAATATTAAAAAAAAGAAGATCAAGTCTTGAAAAGAGATGCTCTGCGCTTACAAGACGGAGAAGCCGCCCATCCCGTCCCGAGCAATTCGTAATCTACGAAGGGAAAAAATTGAAGCTTTTCTGGTCTCCAGTCACTCTCCCGTTGTCTTTCTTGGAGCTCCTAGCTGGCTTCATGCATATTGGCACAGCATCTTGATGATGTGTCGGGGAGATAAAGCGAAGGTCTAGAGCCATTCACTTTGAGCGTACCCCAATGAATTTAACTTTTTTGGCACAATGATGAATGTCCCCTCTGCTTCGCGCAGATCCTACACAAAGAACTAATCTAATTTAGGTATTATTTAAAAGTAAAATCAGTCTTGCGGCGCTCCGCCTGTCGCTCTCGGAGCACGCTGCGAGTTACAGCCTTGTAGACACCAGCTCAAGGTTTATGTTTAGCCAGATTTAAGGTATCGTATTTCTGCTAATCCCTCTGCTTAGCGTCTCCCTTTGTTAAGATGCAGATAGGCAGGAGGCAAAATAATGTTGTTCCCTTCATATACAGCACAGAGACTGTCGCAAGTCCAGGGTTCTCAGTGTGGTTCTTAACACTGCTACGAAGCAAAAATTCTTGACTCCCTCCTGCTAACAACACTTTATTCATTTCTTAGCTCTGGGATCCTGAGAGGCTTCAGAGCCAAGTGCTATTTCTGCTCCGACTCGTTCCCAAGGTGGGGTTCACGCTGCTTTTTCGTAGTGGGAATCGCAGTTCCCAGCCGAGCAAAACAGTTTCCCTCATCGTGTGAGGCTCCTGCTCTCAGCCCCTGTGTGTTGATACTGGGCTCACAGGCTCCTTCGCTCAGGAGAAAAAAACCCCAAACAAACCCTAAACTAAATTGTTGACCTTGCCCGTACAGCTCATACAGTTATACCCATACAGTGTTTACCTCTGTTATCGTATTTTGTGTGATCTTGGGATGCTTTTACTTACTCTGCTGTCAGCAGCACTAAGATGATTTTTATTTAAACTGTAAAATAGCAGCTGCCGGGCGGGTAATGCTGCATTTTTTGCCCTCCTTTCCGTGGAAATCAAGCCTCCATTGTTCTTAATCATCATTGGCTGCCAGTGTATCAAGAGAAGAGGCAGAGCCGGCCAGCGGCTCCAAAACCATCCTAATAAACACTTTCTTGAAGCATAAATACACCCAAAACAGTGCGTTTGAAGAGGGCAGGTATTACCTCAATTTCCCAAATCTGCATGGCTAGGCTGCGGTGCTGCTAATAAAGCCGCTCGGCGTCAGGGTTTAACTAATGGCTGATTTTCACGGCGCCGACAGTGAGCTGTGCGCGTTATTTTCTCCTGATATTGTAAAAATAATGAGAGCAAATTAGAACAATCAGTTTACCCCGATAGCTACTGATTGGAGGTGATGGGCAATATGGCAGCGGGTAATCCATCTTCGGGCTCCTGTCACATTAACTTCAGCCGCGTGGAAAAGATCAGGCGGAGCGAGCGGGAAGCCTGCCCAATCAGAGAGCCGAAATTAATGAGAAGAGCATTGTTCTGTGATCAACCTTTTAATTAGCGCGAGCGGAGATGGAGGGAGCGGTGAAGCCGGCAGCACAGCTGCACGACGCTGAGCGTGTTGGCGACCGGGGGACGGGGGGGGAGGAAAAACATGGGTTTTAAATTACCCGTCCCGTGCTCCCTGCGCCACCCGCACTGTGTCTTCATTCGAAACCCCTTAAAAGATCTTAATAAACAGCCGCAGCCAGGTTAATATTGCAAACGTGGCTGTTACTAATGAGCAGCTTGGAAGCAGGTCCTTTCGGGGGTCGTTTAGGAGAAGGTTGATCACTGTTTACATAAAAAAAAAAAGAAAGAGTTTTAGTGTCGGATTCGAAGTTTCACTGCGTCGAGGAAAGAAGAGGAGGGGAGACGGATAAAATTAGAGTACGGGACTGGCCGCTTTATTACCCACCTCCGTTATGAGCAGGTCTTTGAAATAAGACTCCTCAGCAGATATTTGAAATGAGACTCCTCAGTTCAAAATACTGTGCGTGCCGCCTGCCTTTCAGCGGCAAAAACAGGACCTCAAATCCTGCCTCGATTTCCTAACACTCCTTTTGTTCTTCTTGGGGGGGGGGATCGGTCGTTTGGGTTTTTTTTTTTTTTGATTTTCACAGAACAGAATCACAGAACAACCAGGTTGGAAGGGACCCATCGGATCTTCTAGTCCAACCATTCCTATCTATTTTCACAGAATCACAGAATCACAGAACAACCAGGTTGGAAGGGACCCATCGGATCTTCTAGTCCAACCATTTTGCACCAGTATTTTTCATTTTATTCACTTACCAACAAGAAATTGTAATTCGGAAGACTTTGGCTGCTGTCATTGCGAAGAAGATCGACTTGATCTTTTTTTTTTTTTAACTAGCGGTTTGATAAAATGCTAATTTTCTGAAGCGCTTTCTAAAAATAGGCAGTAGAATTAACGACTGTCAGATCCGAATAGCGGTTTTAGGAAAAACTGATGTTTTTGTAAAGGGAAAAAGCGACGCTGGGGGAAGAGTGATATCAGGAGGCGATTTCTTGAATTTTGATAGGAATGGTTGGACTCGATGATCCGATGGGTCTCTTCCAACCTGGTTGTTCTGTGATTCTATGATTCTGTGAATTAAAATAATTATCACATTGCAGTGGAATCGAGGGACTTCTGGTTGACGTGGTTCCTGTTCTTCCTTCTAGGCAGATCTCACACCTTCACTTTGTGTATTTTCTTGGACTTTCTTACAACATAACTGTGATGTAACCTCTTCCCTTCCCCTCCTTCAAAGATAAGAGGTCTTTGCACGAGTTTGATATCCAGGTAGCTTTTATATCTTGAAAGACATTGCAAAAAGGCTAAATAATACATCACAGACCTTTTGCGCTTTCTAAACTAGTTGTATTTCTAACGTAAGTGACGCGTGGGGCTTGCATTTTACCTGCCAATGCTGTCTAATGTTTTCCTTTACAAGAAATTATTTCAGTTTTTTGATAACTTTGCTACCGTTTAACCCTTCGAAGCGAAATAGATAGGAATGGTTGGACTAGAAGGTCCGATGGGTCCCTTCCAACCTGGTTGTTCTGTGATTCTGTGAAATTTTATTTTGAACCCGGTCCGATTCCGCTCTACTCCACGCAGCCTGAGGCGGAGATAAAAGTTTGGTGTGGGGGATGAGCGGTATTCACTTAACCAACAGCTATTCAATATTTTATTTTATTTGCGGTTGTTCTGTGCCCCAGGCTGTGTTTATCGCAAGCCTTTCAAGCCCCGGTCAGAATATGGAAATGCAAACTTCCTCCTGGGGGTCTCCCCTCTATGTTTAGTGCTTCACAAACCTTAATTAACGCTTCCGGCGTTCGTTGGGGCGAGGGCTGGACTTGCGGTGTCCCTTTTTTTTGCTGAGAATTTCAAAAGTTATTTCAGCAACTGAAATCTAGAGAGGAAATAGCTTATTTGTAGTGAGCAGCGAGGCCTCACAGGAGGAGTAGGAGATTAGAATCATAGAATCATAGAACAACCAGGTTGGAAGAGACCCATCGGATCATCGAGTCCAACCATTCCTATCAAACACTAACCCATGTCCCTCAGGAATTAGAAGCTTCGGATTAGGAATTAGAGCATCAGACTTTGTGACATCTTCTTGTCTTTGTCGTATTCTGCTTTTCCATCTTTGCCATCTCAGTTCTTCCGTCTGTAAAGGTGGATAAAGCTGCTTAACATCTCCTTATTAGATATTTGGGGGTCTGGAAACAGGGTAGAGGTTGAAGTGTGTTTTGTGTTACTTATTTTTGTTTATATACCCTTGATACTGACCTGGGCTCCATTCCTCTGGCTCCTTCTCTCTCCAGTCCTACTGCATTTCATAGAATCATAGAACAACCAGGTTGGAAGAGACCCACTGGATCATCGAGTCCAACCATTTTCGAAAGGCCGTGTTCGACGCGCACCTTGGAGAAGTTGTTGCAGTCAAATTTGGATCAAATTGATGGGAATGGTTGGACTCGATGATCCGGTGGGTCTCTTCCAACCTGGTGATTCTATGATTCTGTGATTCTATGATTCTGTGATTCTATGAAATTGTGACCCTTGCGGGAGACGAAGGGAAAGTCTAAGTAGAAGTTGGCACCTTCGTTCCTTACATTCAAAAATTGTGCATCTTCATTCAGCCAAACGTTATTCTTATCGCAAAAAACACCAGAAGCCTTTGTTCTCCTTTAATAAACCCCAAACCCCAGTGAGTTATCACACAGCTGCTTAAATCGGTTTGTCGGCTCCCAGAGAGCTTCCCCTGTCATAGAATCATAGAATAATAGAATCACCAGGTTGGAAGAGACCCACTGGATCGTCGAGTCCAACCATTCCCACCAATCTCTAAACCATGTCCCTCAGCACCTCATCCACCCGCACCTTAAACAGCTCCAGGGAAGGCAGAGTACAGAGGGAATCCTGCTTAATGTCGGCTGAAACCAAACAGGGAGTTCTTGCCCCAAAGTGATCTGACTGCAAGAGAGAAGCAGGGAAGAGGTGACGAGCTGCAGGATTCACCTTAAGTACGGAGCTGCTGCCGTGACTCTGTAATGGGATGTCCCAGCATGGGGCACAATATCATAAGTACTATAAATATGCCACATGTGAGTTAATAGGCAGCCTAAGGATTGTTAATGTTTACATACATGTTAAAATAAACATAGGGCTAAGCCTCGCTAGCCTGTTTAACCTAATGAAATAATCCTTCTCCAGCTCTTGGCCGGGTTTTGCAGCTGGATGATTTTGTCAGTGTTAGAATCATAGAATCATAGAATCACCAGGTTGGAAGAGACCCATCGGATCATCGAGTCCAACCATTCCTATCAAACACTGAACCATGTCCCTCAGCACCTCGTCCACCTGTTCCTTAAACACCTCCGGGGAAGGGGAATCAACCATCTCCCTGGGCAGCTTCTGTCACTGCACAGTGACCCTTTCTGTGAAGAATTTTTTCCTAATCCCTAGCCTGACCCTGCCCTGGTGGAGCTTGAGGTCATTCCCTCTTGTCCTGTCCCTTGGGAGAAGAGCCCAGCTCCCTCCTCTCTACAACCTCCTTTCAGGTAGTTGCAGAGAGCAATGAGGTCTCCTCTCAGCCTCCTCTTCTCCAGGATAAACACCCCCAACTCTCTCAGCCGCTCCTCATAAGACCTTTTCTTCAGGGCGAAGCATTCGCCTGTCCTCTGGGATAAAGGAATGAACCTTTGGATTTTGATCAGTGTGGAGTCCACGGTTCTCTGCTCACTGGGAGTCGCTTTGCTTAGTTCCCAGTCAACCAGGTGGCGTGTGTGCACACTCAGGTGTGCTCTGAGGTGATGAATGTCCTCCTGCAGAACAGGATATTGCCTGGTTAGTGTCGTTCTGCCTTCTGGGACCTCGCAGGTCACTGGTTCCAGCAGATGCTACTTTGTCCTTTTACTTTCATCTCACGAGTTAAAGGTCAGCCTGAGGTCTCTTTTCCCATTCAAAGATGATTCCAGAACCTGATTGTTCTAATGACGTGAAATCCTCTCTTGAGTTTACAAGATAGATTATTCATTAAGAGTTTGTACCACTGGTTCTCCAGCTTGGTTTTTTGTATTGTTTTAATAGTTCCTTTTCCTTTTTTGGTCTTTATCGCCGTATATTTTTAGAGAGCAGTTGTATCCTCTTTGTTTTATTAGGATAAATGGAACGGTCCTTGAGGAACGGCTTGATTTAAGGGGTGAGGAAAGAGAAATGGTGACGATGTTTCGTCATTTGTGGTTGAGGAGTTTGGGTTTTAGGAGGAATTCATTTATTTATACTTTTCCAATTACTCTCTCAGAGAAATTGTCAGATTATTGCCCTAAACCATACTGCAGATCCAATTCTTCTGACTTTCTCACTTTCATGAAGCTCGTGGTTTAACTTTTCATAGAATCATAGAATCATAGAACAACCAGGTTGGATATGGCAGCAGCAGCACCTGCATTTCTTCTGGAAGGAGAGGGAAGCTTGGGTGAATCGTGATTTTATGATTCTATGAATCTCTACATGCTCCTCATCGTTATTGTCAGGTATCCTGGTCACTTAGTTCTCTTGGAACATTGTGCTGCCCTTTCAGCGAACACAAACACTCAACTGGATTGGGTCTCACCAGCAGTCGCTGCCCCTCACTGGCAGCTTTGAAAAATGTAGAGTTTTTCTCAGAGGTAACCTAGAAATAACTCACGTTGCGTAGTGAAAGAAACTGTTCTGTGTTTTCCTTCATGTATATTTAACGCGGTCTGTCATTTACAAAAATAAATTTGAACTAGTCTGCCTGCGGAAGCTGCTCTCCACTCGAGGCAGGCAGCAGTTCCTCACTGCGCGTGACTGACGGCGTCGCGGAGGCCGCGGCTCGGAGACAGACAGCAGCGCTCGCTCTCTGCACTGCTGAACCTCAGTGCTCAGGAAAATTAAAAATGAGAAGCGAGTCGTTGCTCTTGCAGAGCTGGAAATAGTGCTCAGAGTGGCTGTGACTGCTCCTTTTACCATCGTGGTGGATCTTCACAGAATCACAGAACAACCAGGTTGGAAGGGACCCATCTGATCTTCTAGTCCAACCATTCCTATCAAACACTAAACCAAGTCCCTCAAGACCTCATCCACCCGTCCCCATCTTGATGGGGAAGTAGCCGTTAGCTGCTCAGCAAGTGGTGTAAAGGGAGTGGGAACAGGGCTGGTTGTGGGGCCTGTGACCAACAGGTAAACTTGGGTTCCTGGTGCCCAGAATTTCTGAAATATCATTGTCCTGAACATGAGCAGGACAGATTTAACCATTTTTCTCCTGTCCATAAGTCTGAGATCCTCCTCTTGGAGGATCTATGGTTGGACTCATTCCTATGGTTGGACTCGATGATCCGGTAGGTCTCTTCCAACCTGGTGATTCTATGATTCTATAACACCAAATGGACTCAATCCTATGGTTGGACTCGATGGTCCGGTAGGTCTCTTCCAACCTGGTGATTCTATGATTCTCTAACACCAAATAAATAAAACCCTTGAGACAGTGACTGCAAACCGATAAATTAGTTAAAATCCACGGTAATTAAAATACTTCACCGTTGGTTTTTCTGACCCCCGTTTCTGTCTATTCAAACAGTGGCTTTTGTGCTGAGAGTAACATTCATTTAGAAGAAAATAAAAGTGAAAAATACTTAACTACACTGGAAAAAAATCAGATTGTTAATTAAGACTTGTAATTTCTCGGCAAAGAACACCCTCTTTCTGACAAGTAATCCGTCCGTCCTTAGAAGTCTGATTTTAGGTAATAAAAATGTTGCTTAATTGATGCCACTTATGCGCATGTTTTGTTTTCTTTCAAGTCACTGGATTTTACAAAATAATGTGAACTGCAGAATTGAAGCAGGTTGTTCTCCTGCCACGTTGATTTAGATCTGTCAGCCCTGTTCTGCTTCATAATTTGTAATCCCGGACAGTTCTGAGGTGGGTTGTGATGGGAGGATTTCAAGATTTGATTTAGAGGATTGCAGATGATTAGACATCACGGTCAATTAATTGTGTTGCTTGAGACCTGAGTTTTGAAACTGGTTCGGGTCGTAAGTGCAGAGAAGTTTGGGATTTAGTAATTTGTGAAGACAGATTCGCTGCAGTTCTTGGAGAACAACTGTAACTTGACTTCAGTCATAGAATCATAGAACAACCAGGTTGGAAGGGACCCATCGGATCTTCTAGTCCAACCATTCCTATCAAACACTAAACCAAGTCCCTCAAGACCTCATCCACCCGTCCCTTAAACACCTCCAGGGAAGGGGAATCAACCACCTCCCTGGGCAGCCTATTCCAGTGCCCAATGACCCTTTCCATGAAACATTTTTTCCTACTGTCCAGCCTGACCCTCCCCTGGTGGAGCTTGAGGCCGCTCCCTCTCGTCCTGTCCCTTGGGAGAAGAGCCCAGCTCCCTCCTCTCCACAACCTCCTCTCAGGGAGTTGTAGAGAGCAATGAGGTCTCCTCTCAGCCTCCTCTTCTCCAGGATAAACACCCCCAGCTCTCTCAGATGCTCCTCTTCTTCTCCAGCCCCTTCCCCAGCTTCGTTGCTCTTCTCTGGACTCGCTCCAGAGAATTGGGCAGTTATGGTTGGACTCATGACCTCAGAGGTCTTTTCCAACCAAATGATTCTGCCTTTTGAGGAGCGGCTGAGAGAGCTGGGGGGTTTTATCCTGGAGAAGAGGAGGCTGAGAGGAGACCTCATTACTCTCTACAACTACCTGAAGGCAGGTTGTGGAGAGGAGGGAGCTGGGCTCTTCTCCCAAGGGACAGGGGACAGGACAAGAGGGAATGGCCTCAAGCTCCACCAGAGGAGATTTAGGCTGGAGATTAGGAGGAAGTTTTTCACGGAAAGGGTCCCTGGGCATTGGAATAGGCTGCCCAGGGAGGGGGTTGATTCACCTTCCCTGGAGGTGTTTAAGGGACAGGTAGATGAGGTGCTGAGGGACATGGTTTAGCGTTTGATAGGAATGGTTGGACTCGATGATCCGGTGGGTCTCTTCCAACCTGGTGATTCTATGATTCTATGCAAGAAAGCAGTGGGAGGGTTAGGAGCGAATCTCGAGCATCTTGCCTCCCATCTTCCTTTCTCATTTTCACACTGTGTTGCCAGCTTTCAGTTTATCAAGAATTAATAAGTAATAACCTGTGATTCAAAAGGGATGACACTCCGCGTGTCGTGAGCTGTTTCTCTTTCCAGCATTGTGCAGATCTCAGCAGGGTTGCACCTTCTGAGTTTTACTTAAGCAGCGTTGCTCAATATTTAATGCTGAAATAGAGCCACGTAATTCACATCCACACTGGGATCTTTCTCAGCCGCGAGGGAGGGTGAGGTCGCAAGACTTCTTTTATGCCGTGAAAACTGAAAATTTTCCCCAACTCCTTCATTTCATTCCTTGTTACGTTTTCTGTGTTGTGCGCACAGCTGATGTGCTGATCCTCCAGCCCGGCCCTAAATTGCATTTTAAAGCAGAGATCAGTTAATTACAGCAGTCTGAGCGGTTTTAATCAGTTGTAAAGGGAATTTCTCCTGACGCTTGTTTCTCCTGCATTTCAGATAAACTAATGGATGGGTTCTTAATTATTCATGTGGCAGCAAAAAGTAAATCAAATCAAAAATTATGGACAGCCCTACCCAAGAGTGCTTTGGATGAGCCCAGTCAGAGTTTAGCATTTCCAGCTCTTCTATTTCCAAGGTGCTAGAGGGAGCTCTAACCCCTCAGTCAAGGGAACAGGCGACAAATGGTGCATCTCTAGTTCAGTCTGTGGTAGGAAACATGGAATTTTCTTGCTGTTTGAATTTTATTTCGCATCAGAAGGCTCAATGTGCCTTTTCCTGGTGTGGTCCCAGGTTGCTTTTCCTAGATGAGACGATACAAATAGTGTGTTTTCAAGCTCACTAGTACCTGATGTAGTGCAAGACTGTTGAGAGTTGGTGGAAAATACGGGAAAGAGGTGAGAGGTGTCACAGAGGGTTTAACAAACAGCATGGGCTGTGGGAAAATCTGACATCCCCTTCCTCTCACAAAGGAGGACAATTCTCATAGTAGAATCATAGAATCACCAGGTTGGAAGAGACCCACCGGATCATCGAGTCCAACCATTCCTATCAATCACTAACCCATGTCCCTCAGCACCTCGTCCACCCGTCCCTGAAACCCCTCCAGGGAAGGGGAATGATGGAGGCCTAAGGACGTTTAAAAGAGAATATATTAAAACTCTTGGAAGGAATATCTACTTTACTCAGCATGTAGTTGGTTCTCAGATGTTTAGCCAACTATCAAAGTAGAAGTTAAAGAAGGGATTGGTGGTTGTTCGATAAATTTACAATGAGAGGCATCAGCACGTGAGGATGGGAGAGATTTCTCACACGATGTGCTGCGCAGTGATTACATTCTTCTTGTGACAGGAAAGTAACTCTCAGAAGCGAGATGAAAACAAAACTTAGCCTGTATTTGTAGAAAGGGAAATGCAGGTAGATTTATGCTATTTTCACTGTTTATTAGTCTCATTAAAAGGAATAGTGGAATCGTGCCTTTGAGGTAAAGAAAATTAAAGAGCAGGAGAGATTTAGGCTGGACATTAGGAAAAAATTTTACACAGAAAGGATCCTTGGGCAGTGGCAGAGGCTGCCCAGGGAGGGGGTTGGTTCACCTTCCCCTGGAGGGGTTTAAGGGACGGGTGGACGAGGTGCTGAGGGACATGGGTTAGTGTTTGATGGGAATGGTTGGACTCGATGATCCGGTGGGTCTCTTCCAACCTGGTGATTCTGTGATTCTATGAATCTATGTCTTCTTCTCGATCTGGCTATACCAGCGGAAAAGAACAGCGCTCAGCCTTCGTCTGGCTGCTGCAGGTTGCTGCCCTCCAGGATCTGTCAGCAAAACTGCATAACCGGCTTTCTGTTCAGATGAGGTGTTTTAGCTTAGACAGTTTAAATAGCAGGTCTTTGCTAACAAGCTGATTTTGACTGAAATAGGTTAAGGAGTGCTCGTGTAGCCAACTCTGCCAGCAGATCTAAGAAATAAGTTTGCTGTGGGAGCAAAGCACAGAGGCAAATCTTGCATTCCCGATGCGTTTTTGTTGGTTGCATCTCTCCACTGTGCCTGGAGGTCCGTAGGGCTCCTGGAGCTGACAAGTGGTATCTGATATTCCTGCCTTCCATTCTGAATCCCTCTCCTTCCCCAGGCCTGGTGCTTTGGTGCGCTTGTCCTCTCTTTGTTGGTAGCAAAATGCATCTCCGAGGATGAAACTCGTGGAAAATAAAACTGGGTAATGAATCTTGGAGGACTTGTGTTTCTTGATGATAAAATATTCGGTCTCGATGATCCGGTGGGTCTCTTCCGACCTGGTGATTCCGTGATTGACACAGACAGAACCGCAGTGTTTTGAAAATCTCGGCAGTGTTATTGAGTGCAGGTAACAGTCCTTCTGGGTCATTCTCCCCCTCTAGTCGCGTGTTGCTCTCAGTGGTTTGGTCTTCAATGTTCCATCGTGATTTGAATCAGTGAGTCCAGCTCCTTGTTCCTGGCTGCTGAGTTAAGGGAGTACTTGGAGCAAAAAGAAAATCAACAATAACACCCATAAAGAGTAACTTCGCTCGGGCAGTAGATCATGCTTGGGTGTTTTAAAAACAGAAGCAACTGTTCCAGAAAACTGCTGCTTAGAGCAGAGCTTATGCCTTTCCCTGCCATAAAGGAGCCCTTTGCTGCCACTGGCCGTTAGCCGATGTCTTTAGAAGAGTGTTCACTAAGCGATAATGTGCGTGTTCCTTCCCTCCATGAACTGTAATAACATGTAATTGTCCCAGCAGCTCAGCTCTGGGTCTGGTTAGCCATCTTGAGGAGGAAAGACTGGACTTGGAAGAAAGGCTTCCACTGGAAATGATTTGCTGTTTGCTAGAGGATCCGCTTTGAAGCTACTACAAGGTGCGGAACGTAGCTCTTTAAGAGTGTTGGGGTCTGCCTGGATGTGCGTTTACTCAGGGATTATAGTTTGGGAGAGGAACATATGCCAGTGCTGTGCTGATGCAAGCAGATTCCTCATCAGTGCTTGTTATTCGCAAAGACAACTCGGAGATGAGGGAGGAGTAGGAGAGGGGCTCCCAGTCAACATCCATCGCTGGCACCGGAGAAATTTTATTTCGGAGGGGTTTGCCGGCACTTAAAATCTACATGGGAGATCTATATCACGGGGAAGTTTACAGTGGAGCTAAGAGATTCCAGGCAATTAAACTTTATTAGTCTGTCTGAAACATTAAGTATTAGCTTAAAAGAATCGTTTTTAATCCCCTCTCCCTGCTGCTGTTTACCGTGTAGCAGTGTGGGAGTGGAGCAGCTTCTCCGGTGAGGTGTTACTGCTGCTTCTTAGACAGCTCGTGGGCAAGTGCCATGGCCCAGTCATAGAATCATAGAATAACCAGGTTGGAAGGGACCCATCGCATCTTCTAGTCCAACCGTTCCTATCAAACACTAAACCAAGTCCCTCAGGTTCTCATCTACCTGTGCCTTAAACACCACCAGGGAAGGTGAATCAACCACCTCCCTGGGCAGCCTATTCCACTGCCCAATGACCCTTTCCGTGAAAAACTTCCTCCTAATCTCCAGCCTAAATCTCCCCTGGTGGAGCTTGAGGCCATTCCCTCTCGTCCTGTCCCCTGTCCCTTGGGAGAAGAGCCCAACTCCCTCCTCTCTCGGCGCTTTACCTCCCTGGTGTCTGCAGCTTTCTCTGGCCCCAAAGCAAACCAGTTTCCGCTTCCCCTCTGTGTCTGAGGTGATATCCTCAACCAGGTGTCCTCCAGGCTGACACCATATCACAGGTACCTCGAAAACTATTTGCTCTCCGGGATTTCGAAAGGGGCAGCAGATTGGGCTGCTGTGTCCATCGTAATTCCAGTGATCTTTCATCTAGATGTATCCTTTCTTATTCATAGAATCATAGAACAACCAGGTTGGAAGGGACCCCTCGGATCGTTGAGTCCAACCATTCCTATCAAACACTAACCCATGTCCCTCAGGACCTCATCTACCCGTCCCTTAAACCCCTCCAGGGAAGGGGAATCAACCTCTTCTCCAGGATAAACACCCCCAGCTCTCTCAGCCGCTCCTCATAGGGCCTGTTCTCCAGCCCCTTCACCAGCTTCGTGGCTCTTCTCTGGACTCTCTCCAGAGCCTCAACATCCTTCTTGTGCTGAGGGGCCCAGAACTGAACACAGGATTCAAGGAGCGGCCTCCCCAGTGCTGAGTCCAGAGGGAGAATCACCTCCCTGGCCCTGCTGGTCACACCATTTCTGACCCAAGCCAGGATGTCATTGGCCTTCTTGGCCACCTGGGCACACTGCTGGCTCGTGGTCAGCTCATATTCAAGTTGTACTGCCGTGCGATTAGAAACTGGGTGTGGAGAAGCAGCTAAAAGCCCCAGACAGGCACAACTCACAGTTTCTTGGGTATCCAGGGCGCTGAATTTCAGTGTGATCCTGTATTTTGAATTTTTGCTTGAAAATAAATAGTAAAGATGCTGTAGTTTCCATCACGGTGCTTTCTTTTTGACTTTCAGATGTGATTGATGATCATCTGCTTCTGGGTTACGTTAGGTTTTCAGAACGTTTCAGTGAGCTTTGCAGCATGGAAAGTAATTCAGTGCCGAGCAACTGAGTCCATCTATGTGCTAAACCCGTGGTTAACCTCACAGAGACTCTTCTGTGAGATGGAGGCAGACGGCAATGGGTAGATTCTAAACTGAGCTTTTAAAATAAAAGTAAATGGAGTGAGTTGTTTAATGATCTAGCATTGTAGCTTTGCTGTCAAGTCAAACACTGGAAAAGCAGGTTCATTCTGCAGAGGAGAAAAATGAGGAGCCGGCTCTCCTCCTTGTGCCGTTCGGGTGTATTGGCTGCTGAGGGTGTGATGAGAGGAGACCTCGTTGCTCTCTACAACTACCTGAGAGGAGGTTGTGGAGAGGAGGGAGCTGGGCTCTTCTCCCAAGGGAAAGGACAAGAGGGACTGGCCTCAAGCTCCACCAGGGGAGATTTAGGCTGGAGATTAGGAGGAAGTTTTTCCCAGAAAGGGTCATTGGGCATTGGAATAGGCTGCCCAGGGAGGTGGTTGATTCCCCTTCCCTGGAGGTGTTTTAAGGGACGGGTGGACAAGGTCCTGAGGGACATGGGTTAGTGTTTGATAGGAATGGTTGGACTTGATGATCCAATGGGTCTCTTCCAACCTGGTGATTCTATGATTCTGTGTGCTCTTAAATATGCTGTTATAACCTTCAGGCCATGCAAACAAGACCCCTTCTCCGCAATTCTCCAGCACTAGTTCTGCCCTTCAGCACGGAGGCTTGTTCTCAGCTCCTTTTCACCATCTGAGTTACATTGCTCCATCTCAGCAGTGCTGAGCAGGACTTCACGGGCAGCAGCGAGCGGGTCTGTGACCACACAAGTTGCTTTGGAAAAGCCCGAGATGCTGAGTCCCTCTGCCACACTGGGGCTTTCCCTCTACCTTTCCCACACAGCTTCTAACATGCTCCAAAATGTCCAACATTTGGACATGGTTTAGTGTTTGGCGGGAATGGTTGGACTCGATGATCCGGTGGGTCTCTTCCAACCTGATTGTTCTATGATTCTATGAAAATTCCCGAGCTTTGTGCTGCAGCTGAAACTAGTTTCGCGTCTGGATTCACCGTTTGGGTATTTTTAATGTGGTTAATCTTGAAGGATATTCAGATACAGAGACAAGTGTGGCTTCACGTTCATTGCGAAGCTCCTACCTTCCCCCCCATGCACTCTGGACACGAACCTCCACGGCTCCTTTGTCATCCCTTTGCTTGGTTGTTTGTTTTTTTTTTTTTTTTTTTCCCCAGCGTCTTTTATCTTGTGAGTAAAGTTTGAACAGTACGCAGAAAGTTAACTGCCTGGAGTCTTTTAAATATAAGTAACACGCACCCAGTAATAAGCTGTCGGTTGTTTTTTTTGCTGCCTGCAAAGAAACATAAACACGGCGCTCATTTCTGGCAGGTTTTTACTGTCAGAGTTTCTCCTATTATATTTATCTTACAATTTGCCAGGGGGTGAAGTTATTAAGTTTTAGCAGCAGCCATCGATCAAGTTCACAAGTTAACACGATAAAGGCTCTGTGCCGCTCCGATCCGGGAAAATGATGATCCTCACTCGGTAATTAACTAAATGAGAAAGTTAAATCTTACTTGAGAGCTGGGAGAGATGAAAGAGAGGTGTTTGTCAGTTTCTCAGTGGAAATTAGAAGCAGTTTTCTGCAATTCCCTAAGCTGCTGCTCTGTCATATTTTACATAAGCACTGGGAAAACGTCTTGTAATTAGTGCTGTCATGGAGGGTTTTTTTTTTGCTGAAGGATGTTGGAATAATTCATTAGATTATCAAGAAAGGCTTGTGTCCTGAAATGATTAGCACAGTGAAATTTAAACCATTAACGATAACAAGTTTAGAGCTTGCTGCAGTGCAGAGGCACCCAGGGTATGTCTGTGCCTATTTCAATCATTTCTTATAATTAAACATTATGTCCTCTTTTTTTTTTTTTCCCTCCCCTTCACTAAGACCCATCCAAAATTCCTGTTAAGGTGGCTCTGTCTAGATCAAGCAGGACCAGCAGCACGAGTGGTTTGAGGTGAGACGCTGTGGGTGCAGGTGAGGAGTAGGAGACGTCTCTCTGCGCCAGGGCCTGTAATCCCAGTCCGGGAAGGAGGAGAAGAGCCCAGTATGACCTGTCAGTGCTGGAACATTGAAGGGAAATCCCTCCTTTTGTTTTGTGAGAAATCTGCAGGGGTGGGATAAGCTCTGGTCTTTTCAGGGTTCCAGCATGAGGATGTCTTGAATCATAGAATCATAGAACAACCAGGTTGGAAGGGACCCATCGGATCTTCTAGTCCAACCATTCCTATCAAACACTAACCCATGTCCCTCAGGACCTCATCCACCCGTCCCTTAAACACCTCCAGGGAAGGGGAATCAACCACCTCCCTGGGCAGCCTATTCCAATGCCCAATGACCCTCTGTGTGAAAAACTTCCTCCTAATCTCCAGCCTAAATCTCCCCTGGTGGAGCTTGAGGCCATTCCCTCTTGTCCTGTCCCCTGTCCCTTGGGAGAAGAGCCCAGCTCCCTCCTCTCCACAACCTCCTCTCAGGGAGTTGTAGAGAGTAATGAGGTCTCCTCTCAGCCTCCTCTTCTCCAGGATAAACCCCCCCAGCTCTCTCAGCTGCTCCTCATAGGACCTGTTCTCCAGCCCCTTCCCCAGCCTTGTTGCTCTTCTCTGGACTCTCTCCAGAGCCTCAACATCCTCCTTGTGCTGAGGGACCCAGAACTGGACACAGGATTCAAGGAGCGGCCTCCCCAGTGCTGAGTACAGAGGGAGAATCACCTCCCTGGCCCTGCAGGTCACACCATTTCTGATCCAAGCCAGGATGCCCTTGACCTTCTTGGCCACCTGGGCACACTGCTGCCTCATGGTCAGTCGGCTGTCGACCAACACCCCCAGGTCCCTCTGAAGGGTAGGTTCGGAATGTCCCAAACCTTGCTGGGATCATTCAAGCCTTTCTCAATATTCTAGTAGAGAGGTTCTCTTTCTCTTTTATTTTAAGAGATGTCTTCTTGCCTTAAGAAACACATAATCTTCACTCATCCACCCTGTGGGAAGTGCCTCAGCCAAGTCCTCTGCTGTTATTAGAGGGCATGATGGGGTTTTTTTTATTGTGACCACTCAAATGGATGGGGAAATACTTGGAATCATGCGAGAATGGGAGAACTGGGCTTGTGGATTTTTTTCTGTGCTTTAGGAGGCTTTTTGGTCCCCTGTACTGTACAAAACCCAAAGTAACCTTGGTTGTCATAGATGGTTTCCAGCTGTGATATCCTGTGGCTGTTTTGTTTTATGTGCCGAGCAGTAGATTTACCCAGCCTTTCTTTATCTGTGCTGAAATATTGCACCTTCCCCTAGTTGCAAACCATTATTTAGATTAAAGTCCTTTCATATATTAGGTCCTCTTCTACTTCATTGGGCATACAAATGTGCTTTGTGGTAAATGTAGCCATTTGGAGAAATGGGCTTGTAATTAGGGGCTGCAGTGGAGCATGCGGAGCCCATCCCCGAGCTGGTACCAACCTGAGGCGCTCGGTCCCCAGGGTGTCCTGGCACAGGCGGCTGCCTCGGGCACACGGCGGTGGGAGGACACCGAGAGCCACCTGGGGCACCTCGCAGCCCTCTCCAACAGGGGGTTGGGAGAAGGGAGTCGGGAAAGCTTTATCTGCTCCAAGTTAGGAGTTTGCTCCGTTATACCCAAACTTAGAATCATAGAATCACCAGGTTGGAAGAGACCCACCGGATCATCAAGTCCAACCATTCCCATCAAACACTAACCCATGTCCCTCAGCACCTCGTCCACTCGTCCCTTAAACCCCTCCAGGGAAGGTGACTTAACCCCCTCCCTGGGCAGCCTCTGCCACTGCCCAATCACCCTTTCAGTGAAGAATTTTTTCCTAATGTCCAACCTGACCCTCCCCTGGTGGAGCTTGAGGCCATTCCCTCCCGTCCTGTCCCTTGGGAGAAAAGCCCAGCTCCCTCCTCTCCACAACCTCCTCCAGGTGATGGATTCCTGGTGCTTCTTCTTCCCCTTCCCTGGAGGTGTTTAAGGCACAGGTAGATGAGATGCTGAGGGACATGGGTTAGTGTTTGATAGGAATGGTTGGACTCGATGATCTGATGGGTCTCTTCCAACCTGATTGTTCTGTGATTCTATGATTCTATGACATTCACCTTAGCAGTTTTTCAGGCATGGTTATTACACCAGAAAAGGGAAGAAGTTGTAGACAATCCCACGCTCCAGGAAACAGTTGCTGATCGTGTTCTGAGATGGCTTCTCGTGAACTTGAGGCCGTTGATCAGTGTGGTTGAGTCATCGGGGTTTCTCTGGAAGCAAATCAATTCTCTTACTGATAGAAAATGCTGCCCCTCCTCCCATGCTTTAATAATAGAACTGGTTGATGTTGTTGTTTTGTCGTTGGCTTTTTTTTATTGCCAGGCCTTTTCCACTGACCCCCCAGTGGGCTTCCAGGAATCTTCAAATTGAAATTCTGGTGTTTTGTTCTAAACCGCAGCTACAGATGGTCTTGGGGGATTCACGCGAGCGTGTGTTGCGATGGTTTGCGAGCCCTGTGAATCCGTCTGTCTGTGCCCTGCAGGGCTGGCGTGTTTGTGGTGTGCCCTGTCCTGCTGCTCCCCTCCTTGCAGAGCCCACAGGACCTGCTGGGCACACCGGGGCTGCCCCTGGGTGTATCCTCACTCCTTTTGTTGGGAAACCAGAGCAGGTGAAGGGTGCAAAGCAGCTCTCAGGCTGACGGTGTCAGATTGAATCAGAGAATCATAGAACAACCAGGCTGGAAGAGACCCATCGGATCATCGAGTCCAACCATTCCTATCAAACATTAAACCATGTCCAAATTACAGCCAAATTACACACGTGAACCTGAAAAAATATCCACCCTGTCCCCCAGTTTGGACAAAAACGTGGTAACAGGTACAGTGCCTTTCATAGCAGCTCCACGTTGGAAACCTGGAGTTTGACTTCAGAGCCGTGACAAGTGTCGGTCAATAAACTCTTCGATTTACTCCTTATTCCCACTCAAGAGGTCTGTATTCACTGGGGATCCAGGCAAGAAGGGTTGTTCTGTCCCGTCTAAGCCATCTGTTTGTACACACGTAAACCATTACTTGTTTCTGCAGATGTCGCAGCTCCTGTTTGATACCCCAAGGCAACACTTCAGATGCAACTGGGGAGCTGGAGGCTGCTGGGAAGGGTGCTCAGGAGGCAGGGGAGGGCTGGAACACATTCCGTTAACGGAATTGCCCCTTTTGTGATCTTTACACATCAGCTCCAGCTCAGTGTATTTGTCAGACTTCGCAGTCTCTCGAATTAAAAGGCAGAAATACAGGTTTTTCCAGAAATGCTTTGTAGAAACAAAGCCTGTTGTGTGATTGGCTTCACAGCAAACAAAGCGAGAGACAAAATGAGATCAAGTTTGTAGAATACATCTCTCTGCAGTCTTAACCCAGCTCTTTCGCAGGGATGTCTGTTTGCAGGCAGCATAACTGCACAAAAGTGACCAGAATCCCTTTGAGACCAATGCTCAGGACAGTCACAGAATCGTAGAATCACCAGGTTGGAAGAGACCCACTGGGGTCATCGAGTCCAACCATAATGGAATAGAAGGGATGGTAACTGGGAGCCCATCGATAGTGATTTTTTTGCCTGCTGTGAACTTTGCTAGAGTAATTCCAGCCTCTCACGCTTCGGACTTCATGTGCAACTATCCCTTTAGAGATTTCTCTGTATGGAGAGTTGACTCGAAGTGAGTGTTTCTTCCCTTCTGCCCAGTAACCAGGTCTACAACTCATCTGGAGTCAGTGATGTCCTTGAAAAGCTGAAGCTCAGTCACAGTCCTTAGAATCATGGAATCATAGAACAACCAGGTTGGAAGTGACCCATCGGATCTTCTAGTCCAGCCGTTCCTATCAAAAATCATGCCTTGTCTGGCATGATGTCTGTGAGCTCACACAGAAACTTGCAGGGGGGAACAGGGGTAAAAACGAGGTTGAAAACACTGAGCTGCAGAATTCTACTGGTTCTGTGACTGAACACATGGTGTGATCTCTGTGGCCTCAAAGAAACTTAAACCATCACTCAGAAACAGAAGAAACTGCTGCTTAGTTGTGACAGCAAATCACTGCCTTATTCCACCAGAGAAGGTCTGTCCAGCTCTGCCGGAAACACAGAGAAGAGCATTGAGGTGGATTTTCTCTAGAAAATGAAATGTGGACGGTGACTCGTTGAGTGTATTTTCAAATTGTGAGGTCTGTGGTCTTTCAAGGTCAGGGTTGGAGTTCAAGGGAGGGGATTGAAACGCAGGGATTATTTCCTCCTGAGAAATGAGGAATTCCTACATTCCAAACCCTGTTTTGGGATTAGATTCTGTGCTCTCTAAACAGCCCACTCTTTTGGCACTTGCTGAAAAAAAAGGACTTTTTTTTTTGTTGTTGTCGGTTTTCTTTCTTTTCCTGTAAAATCAGTCAATCCAGGCATTTCTTTTAGTTCCTTGGATATCTTTGCAGTGAGGTTTGAGTAGCGGTATTTTCTCTTAAAGTTTTCTGGTGAGATCCATGCCTGGAATTCGCGTCGTGGAATGGAAACGTGGCATCCCTTCATCAGCGTTTATGCATTCTGGTATCTTTAATTTGGTTTTAATTATGAATGAATGGAGAACCTCTAAATGTATTTCGTAAATAAAAACGACGTAATAATGTTGACTGTTGTCGTCGTGCTGCCTGGTGTTGAACCATTGCCGTGAAAGAGAGAAAAATCATGTTTTAAGCGTTTAATACAAACTATTTGATCAGTGTAGGCAAAATAACTTCCCAGTGAACAGTCAGTCTAACCTGGACAAAGGACATCCTTGCACTGCAAAAGTGCAATATCCTATTTTGATAGGAATGGTTGGACTCGATGATCCGATGGGTCTCTTCCAACCTGGTTGTTAAAAAAAAAAAATAAATAAATGTGCATTTCCAGTTGAATCGTTTAGAAAGTAGAATCACAGAACAAGCAGGTTGGAAGAGACCCATCAGGTCATCGAGTCCAACCGTTCAGCTCTGTCTTGCTATCGTTTTGTCTCTGAAACTCTTCCTGGAGCCGAGTCCTTCTGAGAGGGACTTTATGTTCCTTCTGCTTTTTTTTTTTTTTTTTTAATGCACAAAATAAAAAAATCGTAAAATTTGAGCTTCTTTTCATACGCATGATTTTTGAGTTCTTCTTTCCTTCCTGTTTACAGACAAAACTTGCCAATGGCACCTCCAGCATGATTGTGCCCAAGCAGAGGAAGCTGTCGGCGAGCTATGAGAAGGAGAAGGAGCTCTGTGTCAAGTACTTCGAGCAGTGGTCTGAGTCGGACCAGGTGGAGTTCGTGGAGCACCTCATCTCCCAGATGTGTCACTACCAGCACGGACACATCAACTCATACCTCAAACCCATGTTGCAGAGGGACTTCATCACGGCACTGCCAGGTATTTCCGCAAGCAGGAGCTTGCTCTTTCCGTCTTGTCTTCCGGAAGAATATTCCCCTCTGGCCTGCCCTGCCGGAGAGGCTCGGTTTGCAAAATAGAATCATAGAATCATAGAACAACCAGGTTGGAAGAGACCCATCGGATCATCGAGTCCAACCATTCCCATCAAACACTAAACTGTGTCCCTCAGGACCTCATCTACCTGTGCCTTAAACACCTCCAGGGAAGGTGACTCAACCCTGTCCCTGAGCAGCCTATTCCAATGCCCAATGACCCTCTGTGTGAAAAACTTCCTCCTAATCTCCAACCTAAATCTCCCCTGGTGGAGCTTGAGGCCATTCCCTCTCGTCCTGTCCCCTGTCCCTTGGGAGAAGAGCCCAGCTCCCTCCTCTCCACAACCTCCTTTCAGGGAGTTGTAGAGAGTAATGAGGTCTCCTCTCAGCCTCCTCTTCTCTAGGCTAAACAAAATAGAATCATAGAATCACCAGGTTGGAAGAGACCCACCAGATAGTTGAGTCCAACCGTTCCTATCAAATAGATGAGAGCTTTTGGATTAAATGTAGTAATATTTTATTTTGTGTTTCTATCATCTCTCAAGGCATATCCGATAGCATCAGGGTTTGGCTAGGACTAAGTAAGTGTTTTCTGAAGCCTGGGAGACTTTTAAGGGCAGTTAGAGTTTGCAAATGCTTGTCTTCTCCAAACTGAGTGTTACTAATGACTGTGACTTTTAGCATTGATGTTGTCATTTAAAATGGCTCTAAAGCTGCTGTGCTGGTTTCTGTGTCTCAGTACAGATCTTGGGTTTGCTTATTGTGAGGAAGATTGCAGGGAGGGGGTTGACTCGCCTTCCCTGGAGGGGTTTAAGGTGCAGGTGGACGAGATACTGAGGGATGTGGGTTAGAGGTTGATGGGAATGGTTGGACTTGATGATCTGGTGGGTCTCTTCCAACCTGGTGATTCTGTGATCCTAAATGTTATCTTGTATTTGTAGCATGAGGACGATTATCACAAGCCACATTGCAGGTCGTTGTACTCATAATGCCTTAAATCTTAAAATTAAATCTAAAAAATTAAATTTAAAAATTAAATTTAAAAATTAAATTAAATTTAATTTTAATCTTAAAATTAAAACTACCGCTCTTGCTGGTTGCTCAGCTGACGCTTTCCCTTTTCTTGCTTAGATTTTTTTTGTCTCCTTTTTAGTAAAATATTGTCGTTTTGATTATGTGTTTGTCGCAAACAGAGAAGGTAGGACATAATCATAGAATCATAGAATCACCGGATTGGAAAGAGACCCATCGGATCATCGAGTCCAACCATTCCTATCAAACACTAGACCATGTCCCTCAGGTCTACCTGTGCCTTAAACCCCTCCAGGGAAGGTGACTCAACCACCTCCCTGGGCAGCCTATTCCAATGCCCGATGACCCTCTGTGTGAAAAGGAAGATCAAAGATGGAAAGATCAAAGGATGGAAAAGTTCTCTATGTTTTGCACCTCCCAGTTCTTCCTAGGTGTGCGTTGAATGAAACAGCATACATGCAGTTTTGTGTTGGCCCTGGGTCGCAGAGGGGAAAACTGAGCTAAAATAAAGTACGTAAGGAACTGGAGTTTCAGAACCAGATAGAAATTCCTGGATAGAGCCCTGGCTTAGATCCTTAGTTTGAGATGTATCTGAACAAGAACTTCTTCAGAAATTTTGTGTCAATGAGTAGTTGAAGGGATGAGTTGAAGGCAGATAAAATACGTACAGCACTGGAGTTTCAGATCCAGATAGAAATTCCTGGATAGTTAATAGACCTCTGGCTTAGATCCTCAGTTTGAGATGGACCTGAACAAGAACTTCTTCAGAAATTTTCTGTCTATAAGTAGTTGAAGGGATGAGTTAAAGGGAGATAAAATACATGAAACTGGAGTTTCAAAACCAGATAGAAATTCCTGGATAGTTAATAGAGCCCTGGCTTAGATCCTTAGTTTTAGATGGACCTGAACAAGAACTTCTTCAGAAATTTTCTGTCTATAAGTAGTTGAAGGGATGAGTTGAAGGGATAAGTTGAAGGGAGATAAAATACATGAAACTGGAGTTTCAGATCCAGATAGAAATTCCTGGATAGTTAATAGAGCCCTGGCTTAGGTCCTCAGTTTGAGATGGACCTGAACAAGAACTTCTTCAGAAATTTTCTCTAAATAAGTAGTTGAAGGGATGAGTTGAAGGGATAAGTTGAAGGGAGATAAAATACATGAAACTGGAGTTTCAGAACCAGATAGAAATTCCTGGATAGTTAGTCGAACCCTGGCTTAGATCCTTAGTTTTAGATGTATCTAAACAAGAACTTATTCAGAAGTTTTCTGTCAATAAGTAGTTGAAGGGATGAGTTGAAGGGAGATAAAATACATGAAACTGGAGTTTCAAAACCAGATAGAAATTCCTGGATAGTTAATAGACCTCTGACTTAGATCCCTAGTTTGAGATGGACCTGAACAAGAACTTCTCGGAAATTTTGTGTCAATAAGTAGTTGAAGGGATGAGTTGAAGGGAGATAAAATACATACAGCACTGGAGTTTCAGAACCAGATAGAAATTCCTGGATAGTTAATTGAGCCCTGGCTTAGATCCTTAGTTTGAGATGTATCTAAACAAGAACTTCTTCGGAAATTTTCTGTCAATAAGTAGTTGAAGGGATGAGTTTCTTGCCGAAAGCTTCTTCTGTGAACACCTTGGGAGAACTGCTGAACTCCAACAATTTGTGCAATCCAGTCATTCGCTTGTTCTTCAGAAAGGATTTATCAACAGGAAATATAAGTTCTAGGATTTAAAGATGGGAAGAAAAAAAAAAAACAACCGTGTTAAACTGTGAATTGTACAAAGCATAAAGGAACTAGGGGAGTTCTGCTACGAAGTTAAATACAGAATACGAAGCTGGACTTCTAAGCTCATTGTGCCCAGTAATCAAGTGGCTGTTGTAGCATTAAAAAAAAAAATCTTAGTTATGCTAAGTACTTGCTTTATGTTAGTTTTTAGTAGTCCAGTGGCAATAATCTTGTGTACTTAGAGCAGCATTATAACTCGTGGAGCTATTCCGTTTGAGAAAAATAGGGAGGATTGAGAAAAATAGGGAGGATTTTGAGAGCGGGTTGGTTTCCTCGCTTTTAAAGTGGAAGGATGCAGGTCTTTCTCCACAAAACTCTGTATTCGTTTGTGGTCTTTTCGCTTCCCGGGAAGCAGCTACTCTGACTCTCTCTCGGAGTGCGGGATGGATAAGGAGTCGTAGCCGAGATTTGAGCAGTTGTGGGAACTGGGAGCTTAAATAATGCATGTGCATTAATTTGCATATTTGTAAAGTGCTAATGTCCTAGTGAATATAGCTCTAAGGGAGGAAGTTAATGGCAGGGAATTACGCTGCAGCCTGTCCCCAGCGTAGGCACATTTTTAATGGGGGTTTGGGAGAGGGAAGGTGAGAAACCGCTTAGGAAAGAGTGGTGAGCCTAACATTTCTAATTAAGTCAGGTATTAAAACCCCCCCTCCCAATTTCTTTTAAGTATTTCTTAGCTTTCTGATGGATATTGAGGCTCTGGAGCGAGTCCAGAGAAGAGCAATGAAGCTGGGAAAGGGGCTGGAGAAGAAGAGGAGCAGCTGAGAGAGCTGGGGGGGTTTATCCTGGAGAAGAGGAGGCTGAGGGGAGACCTCACTGCTCTCTCCAACTCCCTGAGAGGAGGTTGTGGAGAGGAGGGAGCTGGGCTCTTCTCCCAAGGGACAGGACGAGAGGGAATGGCCTCAAGCTCCGCCAGGGCATGGTCAGGCTGGACATTAGGACAAAATTTTTCACAGAAACAGTTATTGGGAACTGGAACAGGGAGGGGGTTGATTCACCTTCCCTGGAGGTGTTTAAGGGACGGGTGGATGAGGTGCCGAGGGACACGATTTAGTGTTTGACAGGAATGGTTAGACTCGATGATCCGATGGGTCTCTTCCAACCTGGTTGTTCTATGATTCTATGATTTTTACTCCTTCACTCTCTCCTGCTTTCCCCACTGAGTCAATAAAACAGCAGAGCTGCTTCAGAATCACGAGGCATCTTATCTCTGTCCTCCTAGCACTGTCCAAAGCAGTGAGAAGAATTAAAGGTAGTTCTAAATCCTGAGCACACGTCGCTAATATAGAGCAGAATTGGCTCAGATTATTTTCCCAGTACTTTGGAGAGAATTAAAGTTGTTTGAGAAACACAGCTTAACTGTGTACTTAACAAACATTGCTCTGTTCCTGGAAAATAAGTTCTCTGCTTAGCATTTTCAAGCTGTTTAACATTTTTGACGAGGAAAGTCATTTCTGTAAGGGTTTCACGTGTGAAATAACTGAAGCATTCTTGTTAGTGTGGAGGTTGGAAGGGCTAATTGTGTTTCATGTCAATTTAGCAAGAACTTTTGAAAGCGGAGATTTCTCTTTTTTAAGGACGCGAAGCCGTGTTACACACGTCTCGGTGAGTTGTACAGAAGAAACATCATAATAAAATTGAATCTGCAGCCAGGCCAAAATGGCTCTGCCCTTCACTTCTCATCACTATGGGAAGGAGAGGCCAAAACATTAATATTCCTTCTGTGTGAAAGGTCTGGGACCGATTCTATTCTCCTTGAATCCTGTGTTCAGTTGTGGGCCCCTCAGCACAAGAAGGATGTTGAGGCTCTGGAGCAAGTCCAGAGAAGAGCAACGAAGCTGGTGAAGGGGCTGGAGAACAGGCCTTATGAGGAGCAGCTGAGAGAGCTGGGGGTGTTTATCCTGGAGAAGAGGAGGCTGAGAGGAGACCTCATTACTCTCTACGACTACCTGAAAGGAGGTTGTAGAGAGGAGGGAGCTGGGCTCTTCTCCCAAGGGACAGGGGACAGGACAAGAGGGAATGACCTCAAGCTCCACCAGGGGAGATTTAGGCTGGAGATTAGGAGGAGATTTTTTATGGGAAGGGTCATTGGGCATTGGAATAGGCTGCCCAGGGAGGTGGTTGATTCCCCTTCCCTGGACGTGTTTAAGGTGTGGGTGGATGAGGTCTTGAGGGACATGGTTTAGTGTTTGATAGGAATGGTTGGACTCGATGATCCGATGGGTCTCTTCCAACCTGGTTGTTCTATGATTCTATGATTCTAAGATCTAAAGTGCAACTAGTGATGATCCACGTGGATCAGAGGGAGATCTGTGGGTGAAGACCATAGAATCATAGAATGTTTGGATTGGAAGAGACCGTGAAGGTCATGTAGTCCAACCCTCCTGCAGTGAGCATGGACAGAGAATCATAGAATCATAGAACAACCAGGTTGGAAAAATAATTTCTTGCTGTTGTGCTGCTTATGTGAAGCCACCAGTATGGATACTGGGCTCTTCTCCCTAGTGACAGGGGACAGGACGAGAGGGAATGGCCTCAAGCTCCACCAGGGGAGATTTAGGCTGGAGATTAGGAGGAAGTTTTTCACACAGAGGGTGACTGGGCAGTGGGTGAGGCTGCCCAGGGAGGGGGTTGATTCACCTTCCCTGGAGGGGTTTAAAAGACGGGTGGACGAGGTCCTGAGGGACATGGGTTAGTGTTTGATGGGAATAGCTGGACTCGATGATCCAGTGGGTCTCTTCCAAGCTGGTGATTCTATGATTCTACACAGGGAGAAATTTCTAGATCCCCTGGTGGGTCTGTAAGTGTCTACAGCTCCACTGGAAGCGACAGTTTGGTAGCAGATGTGCCATTTTCACCCAGTGAAGATTGCTGAAAGGTGCAGGAGTCAGTGTCAGAAAGAAGGACAAGGATATGTCCTTGTCTCTCCTTCCAAACCGCACAATTCCTGCAAATTCCATTTCAGCCTCACTAACACGTCGTGTCTCTCTTCCCATGTCCTGCCGCAGTGTCAATCTCAATTTACAAACACACTTTTTGATTTTTAGGAGTTCTGCATAGCGGCCGTATAGATCTTTTCAGATTAAATACACAATAAAGGCTGCTGATGCTTTTATTTTGCAAGTTGACATCTAATTTTGCATCTATAAAGATAAGAAATGTCGGGCCTCTGTCTGCCTTCTCCGATTGTGTGGAAAGGGGCATCACTCACGTGGTTTTTCCACTGTATGAGCCGAGGCATAAAACGCTGAGCAAAATGTGTCATGAATTTAAGGTTTTTGAAAGCTCAGCAAGGAGGGAAGCTGAATGTCCTGGGTTTTATGCATCGGGAGGTGATTTTGAGATCTTTGGCTTAACAAAAACAAAGATAAGGCCTTTCATGCATCATGAGCTCTCATCGGGGTCAGCTGATTGCACCCGGTTTGGGTTTGCAGCGGTTTAGACACATGATTGTAAAAATGCACTTGCTGCTTTTTCGTTCCCTGTCCTAAGCAAGGCTTGGGCTTCGAGGCCCTTGTTTTAAAAGCAAGAAAAGACATATTTAACTCTGTCTCTGCCTAGAGAAGAGGAGGCTGAGAGGAGACCTCATTACTCTCTACAACTACCTGAAAAGAGGTTGTGGAGAGGAGGGAACTGGGCTCTTCTGCCAAGGGACAGGGGACAGGACAAGAGGGAATGGCCTCAAGCTCCACCAGGGGAGATTTAGGCTGGAGATTAGGAGGAAGTTTTTCACACAGAGGGTCATTGGGCATTGGAACAGGCTGCCCAGGGAGGTGGTTGATTCCCCTTCCCTGGAGGTGTTTAAGGGACGGGTGGATGAGGTCCTGAGGGACATGGGTTAGTGTTTGATAGGAATGGTTGGACTCGATGATCCGATGGGTCCTTCCAACCTGATTGTTCTATGATTCTATGATTCTATGAAATGTGAACTGGAGGATGACAAGGGCTAAACTACAACTTCCACAAAACCTCTGAAATTTGACCTGTGACTCAAGATGATCTCTCAGAGGTACATTAAACAGCCTCCAAGAGGGGATGTATTTATGCAGCATCTCATAGAATCATAGAATCGTAGAATCACCAGAAGAGACCCACCAGATCATCGAGTCCAACCATTCCTATCAATCTCTAACCCATGTCCCTCAGCACCTCGTCCACCCGTCCCTTAAACACCTCCAGGGAAGGTGACTCAACCCCATCCCTGGCATCATTCCCTCTCATCCTGTCCCTTGGGAGAAGAGCCCACCTCCCTCCTCTCCACAACCTCCTCTCAGGGAGTTGCAGAGAGCAATGAGGTCTCCCCTCAGCCTCCTCTTCTCCAGGATAAACCCCCCCAGCTCTCTCAGCCACTCCTCTTCTTCTCCAGCCCCTTCCCCAGCTTCGTTGCTCTTCTCTGCACTCGCTCCAGAGCCTCAACATCTCACTTAAAGATCCCTGAAGTCTTGCTGGTAGTTAAATTTGAGGGAGTAAGGGCCTGTTTTAACTGGATACGTCCATCCAATTAAGAGACGTTGCGTAACCTTTGCTGACCCTCAGCCACACAGACGTCACATCGAGCTGCTTGGTGCTCACCAGGCAATTGCTTCACATTACACTCCAGCCACGTTGAAACAAAGCCAGTCCTGGTGCTCAGACTGGAAAATATTCGCAAATGGCTCCATTTCGGTGCACATTTTCCCTCCACCCATTAAAACAAATGCAAGTAGCAAACCTACCTCCCGTTCTCCTTCCACAGCCTCCCCTCTCCGCTTCCCTCGGCATCTGCATATCTCTCCCTCCCCCATGTCTAAAGGTACCACTACCCTTCAGGGCGCACATTGGGAATATATATTTTTTTCTTCATTACGTTTAAAAGCTCCTGCTTTAGCAAAAACAGCTTTTGAGCCGTTGGAACAGGAGAACAGCTGTAGCAGCGAGATGAGAAATGGTCCTAATATAGAGAGATTTTGGGGGCTGCGTCGCCGAGTTGGAAACGCCATCCATAGAATATCCCCCTAGTGCTAAAACCCATCGCAATAGATTGGAATGACTTCTCGGATTCTTTATTATTTTTAATGACTCGTTGTGTTATATCCAAAGGAAGCTGGAGAACGCCGTTCGCTCCTGAACTTAGCCGCAAATGCTCTTCTGCGCATCCGGTCCAGGCAGAGGAGGAGATGGAAAGGGAGAGCAAGGGGGCTTGTTTTAAATTCCATGTCTCCTCAGAAAATAATCCTTTCTTTTTTTTTTCCTCAGCTCGGGGGTTGGATCACATTGCCGAGAACATTCTGTCGTACCTGGACGCCAAATCGTTGTGTGCGGCGGAGCTGGTGTGCAAGGAGTGGTACCGGGTGACGTCGGACGGGATGCTGTGGAAGAAGCTCATCGAGAGGATGGTCAGGACGGACTCCCTGTGGAGGGGGTTGTCGGAGAGGAGAGGATGGTGAGGAAGCTGCGTCTTCACCTCTTTCGTGTCCCCATTCATAGAATCATAGAACAGCCAGGTTGGAAGGGACCCATCGGATCTTCTAGTCCAGCCATAACATTCAGGCCTGTGGGGGCCGTGTTTTACAAACCGTGTTTCAAGAGGGTTATTTAGCACCATGAAACATCACCTTGGTTCCAGTTGCTTAAACCAAATCTTGGGGTTAGGGAGTTAGGGCATCACTTGGCTGTGCAGGCAACGTGGGGGCGTCTTCCTCACCTTCCTCGTCTGATCGTGCTCGTATCCCGCTGGTGACAAGTGAGATAAACAGACTGAGGGGTTTGCGCTCAGCTGTCATTCGGTTCAAACTCAGAAGCTGCGTAGGCCCCAGGGGAGCTCTAAACTAGTCAGCGGTTCAGAGCAGAAGAGCTTTTTTTAGGGCAGGCAGTGGGGCAGCATGTGCTATGAATTAGTTTTGTTTGCTGATAGGTCTGGTTTGTTTTCCTCAGCAGATTTTCGCTATTAGATATCTGTTTAATTTTCAAACTGGAAGCTGAGGGTAGGTACCGCGGAGACTAGGGGACGGTAGAAATGCAGATAGATTAGTTAATAATCATCTGGAATAGCTGCTCCACGATGTGGGTCTCACTCAAGTTTGAAGCTGCTCTGTTAACATTTCATTAGAACTTTCCCTCTCAGGGGTACGTCCTTTAATACATAATTTTCTTTTCCAAGGGTGTCCCTAGGATGTTGGCAGAGAGGAAGCTGGGTATGAATATTTCATAAACAAGATAAAAGTGACAGCTCAGGCATTTTGGTTGCTATTAAAAAGAAAAAAAGATACGGAGTTGCAAACAAAGACTCCTGCTTTATGGTTAATTTTGTTGTATTGTTTGTCTCGGGAAGTAAAGGTGAGTAAATCAGGATTATGAAACATCCTTTATAAATAAATACAGTGTTGAGCTGCTTCCAGTAGTGTAAATTCTATAAAGAGTGTAAAATAAGCCTGGCAGTGGTAACCTTTGCATTCCTTTTACTCCCTCTTCTCTCCAGGACCCCCAGCTCTCTCAACCACTCCTCATAATGCCTGTTCTCCAGCCCCTTCACCAGCCTCAGGTCACAGTAATTCCGAAGAGGACCTTGAGAGGTTGTTTAGTCCCTCCTGTTACCCAAAGGAAGAGCCGGGTTTCTCTGAAGTCATCCCAGATGGTTGTCTGAACATCTAAATGTTCTAAAATGTTCACTGACAGATTTTCCAGGCTTAGCCTGGGCAAGGAATTCCACTGTTCTATTGACTTTAGAAAGATTTTCCTAAAATATAGACCATCTTCTTAGCTGTAGTTCAGCAAGTTATATTTAGCCTACACAGAAACACGGGATGGTTTCTTATTCTCTTTATTGCATTAGTCTTTTCCATGTTGGAAGATGATGTTTCCTGCATTTTGGATGCACTAACCAACCATAATCCTGTGTTGTCTTGTCCCCTTGTCCTTCTTGGTTTTCATAGAATCGTAGAACAACCAGGTTGGAAAAGACCCACTGGATCATCGAGTCCAACCATTCCAATCAAACACTAACCCATGTCCCTCAGCACCTCGTCCACCCGTCCCTTAAACCCCTCCAGGGAAGGGGAATCAACCCCCTCCCTGGGCAACCTCTGCCACTGCCCAATTACCCTTTCTATGAAATATTTTTTTCCTAATTTCCACCCTGACCCTCCCCTGGTGGACCCACCGGCTCATCGACAGCCCTCACTGACAGCTTTGTCAGGGAGCGGTAAGGGTTACACAGACTTAGAGAAATATAGAAAGCAGGAGCCCAAAATCTGGGCACAGTTGTGTCCATCTGAATACTTGATTGACTTGGCCGATCATCAAAACCTCCGAACAATGGTTCCTTTTATCCCAGAGCCACGGGGTCACTGGGATGCCGTGGAAATTCCAAGCAATCCTGCAGCTCAGCTGTAAACAACTGACTTTAAATGCAGGAAGGCAGAGCTAGAGGTAGCAACAAGACCTCGTTAGATCAGCTCATAAGGTTGGAAACAACAGACAAGGCTTTCAGACTTGTAGGCAGATTGTCGTAGACCTACCCCAAGTCTTCCAGGGTGCGTCCTAGGTACTTTCTGTATTTCCAAAGCATTTTTTTTGTCAAACTGGGCCAATAATTTTTTGATTTTTCTTGTATGCACTTCCAGATTGGATCATAGTAAATAGGCAACCATCTAGTTAGTGGTTTGCCTGCATCCCGTGTGTCCCTTCTTTATTAACCAGGCAAATAGAAGCTGAAGCAGTCGGTTAAAAATACAGACATGCTTTACAGCTAGTTTTTGGTCAGATATGTTTAACTTGTAAAATTAATTGTCTTCTGTTACTTATGCCCAGGGACGAGGTTGATTCCCCTTCCGTGGAGGGGTTTAAGGGACGAGTGGACGAGGTACTGAGGGACATGGGTTAGAGATTGGTGGGAATGGTTGGACTCAGTGATCCAGTGGGTCTCTTCCAACCTGCTGATTTTATAATTCTATGATTCTTCACGTGTGTTTGTCCCCATACGAGTGGCTGCTCGTCACTCTGTTTGAAGACCCAGATGATTCCTCTGCCCAAAGTGGAAAGCATCTCTTTCTCAAGTCATTCTTAAATTCCTTTATTGAAGGAGTTTTCAAAAGTTCTTTCCTTGAGCATTTGTTATTTTGTTTGTTCAGTGCTGTAGTTTGCGATCACTACCAAGTTTACAATAAACCAAGTTAATTTTTTTATTTTCCTAGTTGAAATCATAGAATCACAGAACAACCAGGTTGGAAGGGACCCATCAGATCTTCTAGTCCAATCATTCCTATCAAACACTAAACCAAGTCCCTCAAGACCTCATCCACCTGTGCCTTAAACACCTCCAGGGAAGGGGAATCAACCACCTCCCTGGGCAGCCTATTCCAATGCCCAGTCACCCTTTCTGGGAAAAATTTCCTCCTAATCTCTAGCCTAAGTCTCCCCTGGTGGAGCTTGAGGCCATTCCCTCTTGTCCTGTCCCCTGTCCCTTGGGAGAAGAGCCCAGCTCCCTCCTCTCTACAACCTCCTTTCAGGGAATTGTAGAGAGTAATGAGGTCTCCTCTCAACCTCCTCTTCTCCAGGATAACCCCCCCCAGCTCTCTCAGCCACTCCTCATAGGGCCTGTTCTCCAGCCCCTTCACCAGCTTCGTGGCTCTTCTCTGGACTCTCTCCAGAGCCTCAACATCCTTCTTGTGCTGAGGGGCCCACAACTGAACACAGGATTCAAGGAGCGGCCTCACCAGTGCTGAGTCCAGAGGGAGAATCACCTCCCTGGCCCTCCTGGTCACACCATTTCTGATCCAAGTCAGGATGCCATTGGCCTTCTTGGCCCCCTGGGCACACTGCTGGCTCATGGTCAGTCGGCTGTCGACCAACAGCCCCAGGTCCCTCTCCTCCTGGCAGTTTTCCAACCAGACTTCTCCCAGTCTGTAGCTCTGCATAGGGTTGTTGTGCCCCAAGTGCACATCAGGGCTGCTAAGGTGCAGCCTGTCAGACGAGTTTCGAGATATCCTGTGTGGGAAGGACGAGAAGGAAATGCGCGAGGAAGTATGGAACAATTAATTATGCCGTAATGGAGCAAGGGAGGGAGAAGTGGAGAGCTGGCCCAGCGTAAACCCTGTGCCTGTGATGCCAGGATTACACTCGGAGGCATTTGTGCCTCTCTCCGCTTCGTGAGGCACGTTGCCAGGCAGAGCAGCAGTTAGCGCGCCCATGGTGGGCTTTACTAGCTTCCACACCGTGTTTGGTGGCTTCTTAACTTCAGGATGAGGAATTAAAGTTTTTTACACAGCAGGTAGCGATTGCCGTTTACAGGATTTTTTTTGGAGCGAAAGCCTAGCTTGGGATATGAGGATTCCAAATCGGGGTTGGAATGAGGGAGGCGCCACAGACGAAGCGTCGCTCACCAAAACAGAGCAGTGAAATCGCTTGTACCAAATCTGCTTCTGCTCCTATTGCCGATCAAAGCTGGCTCTGAGTGCATAGTGAGTTTGCGTGTTCCTTGGCTTCTTTCATTTTCTTTGTACATTCTGTTTTAGAGGTGAGCTCTGATGTGGGTGTGTGAGCGTGAGCCACTCTCACCTCTTATCGAGTCATAGAATCATAGAATCACCAGGTTGGAAGAGACCCATCGGATCATCGAGTCCAACCATTCCGGACAGGCTCGTGTCTATACTAAGCAATATCTTCCCCTTCGCTGATTTGGCACAGATTTTTCATGAGTATTTCAGGGTCTGAATGCGACGCTGACTGTTGCAGAGCAAACAAACAAGGAGCCATCCTGCCTTACTGAGTAAATTAAGTTTGAATATGAATCTCATCTGCGCTTTTCCACAGTGGTTACCCATTTATAAAACGCCAGGAGGACCTTTCTCTAAAATGCTGGAACTTGATCTGTGTTCAACAGGAGTGTTCTTTGTCTTTCAGGGGACAATATCTATTTAAAAATAAACCTCCGGATGGGACTGCACCACCCAACTCCTTCTACAGAGCACTTTACCCCAAAATTATCCAGGACATAGAGGTAAGAAGCACCTTCCAGATATCATAGAATCATAGAACCATAGAATAGCGAGGTTGGAAGGGACCCATCGGATCATTGAGTCCAACCATTCCTATCAAACACTAAACCAAGTCCCTCAAGACCTCATCCACCCGTCCCTTAAACACCTCCAGGGAAGGGGAATCAACCACCTCCCTGGGCAGCCTATTCCAATGCCCAATGACCCTTTCTGGGAAAAACTTCCTCCTAATCTCCAGCCTAAATCTCCCCTGGTGGAGCTTGAGGCCATTCCCTCTTGTCCTGTCCCCTGTCCCTTGGGAGAAAAGCCCAGCTCCCTCCTCTCTACAACCTCCCTTCAGGTAGTTGGAGAGAGTAATGAGGTCAATGTGGTGGGTTTTCTGTCAGTGCAGAATAAATCCTGATTTATTCAGGATGCTGAAAATCTGAGAATATTTTGTTACAATTAAACGTGTAATTGAATCTGGTATGTCTGCGTTTGCCCAGAGTTTGTAGATCTGGGACAGTTATATATGTGTGAGGTCCCAGGTTTCGCTGCTTCCTTAGCCAGAGGACGATTTGTGTTTTTCCGTGGGCTGTTTGCAGATGGGGTCTCTACACCTGCACACCAGGTGTCACAGCAACACTCTGCCAGCTTCACTTCCTCTGTTATGCAGCACTTTGTTTCACCTGCAGCAGGTGAGACCTAATAAGATAGAATCATAGAACAACCAGGTTGGAAGAGACCCACCGGATCATCGAGTCCAACCATTCCTATCAAACACTAACCCATGTCCCTCAGCACCTCGTCCACATGTCACTTAAACACCTTCAGGGAAGACGACTCAACCCCCTCCCTGGGCAGCCTATTCCAGTGCCTAACAACCCTTTCTGTCAAGAATTTTTTCCTTATGTCCAGCCTTACCCTCCCCTGGTGGAGCTTGAGGCCATTCCCTCTTGTCCTGTCCCTTGGGAGAAGAGCCCAGCTCCCTCCTCTCCACAACCTCCTCTCAAGGAGTTGCAGAGAGCAACGAGGTCTCCCCTCAGGCTCCTCTTCTCCAGGATAAACCCCCCCAGCTCTCTCAGCCGTTCCTCTTCTTCTCCAGCCCCTTCCCCAGCTTCGTTGCTCTTCTCTGGACTTGCTGCAGAGCCTCAACATCCTTCTTAGAATCATAGAATCATAGAACAACCAGGTTGGAAGAGACCCATCGGATCATCGAGTCCAACCATTCCTGTCAAACACTAAACCATGACTTGTGGTGAGATGTTACAGATATGAAGAACTGAGCCGTGTGGAAAGCTCATGGCTAAATTCCGCAATCCTGACTCCCAGGGAAACATGAAGCAACCGAGTGTGGTTGCCTCACATCTAGTGTGAGCAAAATGCCATCATCTGGTACTGGCTGATAGGAAAGCAACGCTCAGGCTCTGTGGTGACAATTTTGTACAAGCACTTAGCTAGAGCTCAGCTGTGACTTGCTCTTCAGTTGTTTAGTCCTTGAGTCACACAGGGTTAAAGGTTAGAGATAGAAAAAAGCTTTTAGGTCAGTTCTTTCTCACCATTCCAGACAACACAGACAAGTTCAGCCGTGATCTGTTTTCCGGGCCTTTGTCCGTTTAATTGCTTTTATTATGTGTGTTGCTTCTTCTAGGAAACAATCTAGTCATTGTATGAGCCTGTAGGAAAAACTGAAGAAAATTATCTGCTATCTTCTCAAGCAAAGAAAGAAAGGGGAGATAGTTTCATTCCTTATTTTTGCTTCTCTTTTCTCTCCTCAAGACAATAGAGTCAAACTGGCGGTGTGGCCGGCACAGTTTACAGAGAATCCACTGCCGAAGTGAGACAAGCAAAGGGGTTTATTGTTTACAGTACGATGATCAGAAGATAGTAAGTGGCCTCCGAGACAATACTATCAAGGTAAGGATACTCAGGAGTGGCTTACGAGTGGCAGGTAATGCCTGGGCCTTGAATGGAAGTGTCCTGATTCCAGTGACACCTCCCGAATCTCTTACCCAAGCCTTCTCCTCCTTCCTTACTGACTTGTCTGGTTTTGACTGTTTGCTCTCTTAGATCTGGGATAAGAACACACTGGAATGCAAGCGGATTCTCACCGGTCACACGGGTTCCGTCCTGTGCCTCCAGTACGACGAACGGGTGATCATTACTGGGTCTTCAGACTCCACAGTCAGGTATGTGCTCATGATTTGGGGCTTTGCTGTGTGCCTCTAGGATCAGAGCCTTGCAAGGTGCCAAAATGATCTTTTCTTAAATGTGTGCTGTCAATTTTCTCAACTGTAAGCTGTGTCGAGTAGTTTGTTCAGGAGTGTAACTGTAGTTTGCGTCACTGTGTAACTGTCCTTGTTTATCCGATGTCCATGCAAATGGTCGTCAAGCAGAAACAAGAACCTAAGGGAAGGCTGCTCAAGGTCAAGATGACTTAGGAAAAGCCACCTGGCATTTCACCAAGGTTTTGCATGCTTTGACGCTCCCTGAGAATGTTTAAATTCTCCCTGAGAATAACTTCTAAAAAGTTGGTTGAAGTTTTCAAAGCAAGCTTGAAGGTCTAGTCGTCCATCATCACTTAATTTTAACAAATTGACTACATCTCCTTTGACTTTTCCAGTTAAATTCCAGCATGATGTTCCGTTTCGTTCAATCTCTCTAACTTTGCTTTCCTTCCGGTCTCCAGCAAGAGGCTGGACACCTCAAGTCAGCACTTGAGGTGCATGTTGCGGAGATGTGAAGTCCTCTAAACATGTTACAGGATCCCAGAGAGTCTAAGATCTGCAGTGTAGGTAGAGGCACATAGGAGTTAGCGAATTACAACATGAACTTGGATGTGAAGGAGCAAGTCTGTCTTCTCCATGTTGATATATATTCTCTTATCAAGAGTAGAAAACGTGTCTGTGCAGTGAAGCTCGCTCCGGAGCCTCAACGTCCTTCTTGTGCTGAGGGGCCCACAACTCAACACAGGATTCGAGGAGCGGCCTCACCAGTGCTGAGTCCAGAGGGAGAAGAACCTCCCTGGCCCTGCTGGTCACACCATTTCTGATCCAAGCCAAGATGCCACTGGCCTTCTTGGCCACCTGGGCCACTAGTGGCTCACGATCTGTCCACCGAGTGGGATAGTTCAAAGTGGAATAGTTTGAATTAAGCCAAAGTGCAGTTGAACCGGAGCAGCCGTGGCACTCGAAGTTCAACAAAAAAATCCCTCTGAGAGTGGGGTTTGATCTTTAAAAAGGTGTTCTCCAGACACTTTTGTTTGAAAACGATAACGCCTCGTTTGCAGGATTGATACAAAATGGGGAATATTTTGAAAAATTCACAAATGGGGATTTGTGACTCGATGGGAATGGTTGGACTCGATGATCCACTGGGTCCTTTCCAACTTAGTGATTCTATGATTCTATGAAGTTACAGACGATAAAAATCTGTGTCAGTGGCCTTTTCGGAAGCTATTGCCGTGTGTTCCTATGGCTGCAAGCTCCTCACAGAATCACAGAACAACCAGGTTGGAAGGGACCCAGCGGATCTTCTAGTCCAACCATTCCTATCAAACACTAAACCAAGTCCCTCAAGACCTCATCCACCCGTCCCTTAAACACCTCCAGGGAAGGGGAATCAACCACCTCCCTGGGCAGCCTGTTCCAATGCCCAGTCACCCTTTCTGTGAAAAACTTCCTCCTAATCTCCAGCCTAAATGTCCCCTGGTGGAGCTTGAGGCCATTCCCTCTCGTCCTGTCCCTTGGGAGAAGAGCCCAGCTCCCTCCTCTCCACAACCCCCTTTCAGGTCCTCGTGTTTATCACCCTCCTTGCATGTAAACTACTGCTGTTAAGCTAATAACCATTGCGTTTAGTTCCTGATATTGTGCTGCTAGATCCTGGGAATCGTGTCATAACTAGGAATCCAGACTCTCAGCCGCGCTGCCTGCCTGGAGACTATGCGGGAGCTGCTCCGTGCTGAGCAGCCAGCAAAGGAGAGGCTCTTTCTGCAACCAGCGCTATCATCTTCCATCTCAGGCCAGGCAGGCCAAATTGCACGCTGGCCACTTGCCCAGAAATACTTTCTTTCCCACTGTATCTATAAATGCTTGTACAGACCCCAGAGGCGCTTAGGACGTGTCTCTTTTATCCTTGCGTCTCCTCAGAAGAGGGGCTTCGTCCAATAGACGCTACAGATGGGTTCTTAATGCTTCTGAGATCTCAGGGATGCGCTTGTCCAAAGAAGTCAGTAGGTCTCCGGCTCCTGTTCCGTTTGGCAACCCTGTTCGCAAACTGCTCATCTGTTAATGGCTCAGGTTTTAGTCTGCGGGTTTGTCTCCTTTGCGTTTTGTAATTGGAATGAAGTTTTCTTCCTCATTTGTAGTCCGTAAGACATTAAAAGACTCTCTCATGTCTTGCTTTTCCTTACTGCTTACCTCATTGGCAGAGGAAAGTTTTAACTGCAGCAGCATCTGATGTGCCTGCTGGTGCAGCCACTTTCTGCCGTTACGTAGTGTGTCAGCACTAGAGGTGTGATAGAATCATAGAATCACAGAATCATAGAACAACCAGGTTGGAAGAGACCCATCGGATCACCGAGTCCAACCATTCCTATCAAACACTAACCCATGTCCCTCAGCACCTCATCCACCCGTCCCTTAAACACCTCCAGGGAAGGTGACTCAACCACCTCCCTGGGCAGCCTATTCCAATGCCCAATGACCTTTCTGTGTGAAAAACTTCCTCCTAATCTCCAGCCTAAATGTCCCCTGGTGGAGCTTGAGGCCATTCCCTCTTGTCCTGTCCCCTGTCCCTTGGGAGAAGAGCCCAGCTCCCTCCTCTCCACAACCTCCGCTCAGGGAGTTGTAGAGAGTAATGAGTGCCAAAAGAAACCTCCTTACGGAAGGTGAAAGAAGTTTGCCTACGGAATAGCCCAAAAGATGTATTTTCCAGGCTTCAAATCTCCATTTGAAGTCCTAGAAGTTTGGCCTGAAGCCCTTGTCTAACTTCCCTCTTAAATGATCTTTCAGCCGAGACAGTTGGTTCCAACGTTAAATTGACATAAGTGCTCTGCCTTAATTTGGATATTCAGCACGTTCCTGGAACGGAGCTGCTACCAGATGCACCGCAGAGCAAATGCCGTTCACCCTGCAACTTGTGGCAATTATTTGTATTCGTTTGCAAGACCTTATCTTTTCCCCTGCTTCTCTATCAATTTGATAGGATTGGTTGGACTCGATGATCCGGAGGGTCTCTTCCAACCTGGTGATTGATTCTATGATTCTAAATTATCCTTTGAGTTGATAGTCCTGTGAGAGAGGTCAAAAATTAAACTTATCTCTGACCTCTGTTCTCCACAGGTCGTGATTTAATACTCGTTGGCTAGAACTGGAGTGTGTGATCGGCTGATAAAACCGGGAAACATCAGTCTTAAGGCCATCAAGCCTCATACCTTTCCTCTGCACTAAATTCCCTTAATTAAAGAAGGCTTTGTCCTGGCTGTGTTGTTGTTGTTGTAGTGCTAACTGCATTGCAGGGGTTTTGGCTGCTGGGCTGTCTCCATGTGTGCATAATCAACAGGTTTCTATAATACGTCTTTTAATGAACTATTTAATAGATGTAGCTATAACTCGTGGCGTTTGCTTCTCTAATATTGCTGGAGAGTCAATTACCTCTCCCTGTCCTTGGAATCATAGAATCATAGAACAGCCAGGTTGGAAGGGACCCATTGGATCATCGAGTCCAACCATTCCTATCAAACACTAACCCAAGTCCCTCAAGACCTCATCTACCTGTGCATTAAACACCTCCAGGGAAGGTGAATCAACCCCCTCCCTGGGCAGCCTATTCCAATGCCCAATGACCCTTTCTGGGAAAAACTTCCTCCTAATCTCCAGCCTAAATGTCCCCTGGTGGAGCTTGAGGCCATTCCCTCTTGTCCTGTCCCCTGTCCCTTGGGAGAAGAGCCCAGCTCCCTCCTCTCCACAACCACCTTTCAGGTACTTGTAGAGAGTAATGAGGTCTCCTCTCAGCCTCCTCTTCTCCAGGATAAACACCCCCAGCTCTCTCAGACGCTCCTCTTCTTCTCCAACCCCTTCCTCAGCCTCGTTGCTCTTCTCTGGACTCGCTCCAGAGCCTCAACATCCTTCTTGTGCTGAGAGGCCCAGAACTGGACACAGGATTCGAGGAGCAGCCTCACCAGTGCTGAGTCCAGAGGGAGAATCACCTCCCTGGCCCTGCTGGTCACACCATTTCTGATCCAAGCCAAGATGCCATTGGCCTTCTTGGCCCCCTGGGCACACTGCTGCCTCATGGTCAGTTGGCTGTCGACCAACCCCCCCAGGTCCCTCTCCTCCTGGCACTCGTGGCGTTTGTTTCTGTAATATTGCTGGAGAGTCAGTTACCTCTCCCCGTCCTTCTCTCGCTCTGCAGAAAATCCACCATATGTTGTTTTTTTTTTTAACTCTCTTCTCTGTGGTTTGAACCGCAGGGTGTGGGACGTGAACGCGGGCGAGATGCTGAACACGCTAATCCACCACTGCGAAGCCGTCCTGCACCTGCGCTTCAACAACGGCATGATGGTGACGTGTTCCAAAGACCGCTCCATCGCCGTGTGGGACATGGCCTCGCCCACGGACATCACCCTCCGCAGGGTGCTGGTCGGGCACCGAGCTGCCGTCAACGTCGTGGACTTTGATGACAAGTACATTGTCTCAGCCTCAGGTGACAGAACTATAAAGGTGAGGTGTTTCAGAGGCTTTTTATTTGCACAACTGGGGTCTTTAGTAACCAAACCCAGTGTCCAGACAGGGGAGATGCTCTTTGACAGTTGTTACGCAGATCTTCCTTTAGAAGCAGCTAATTGGAGCTGATTTCCACTCATCCCTCCTTTGTCGAGCTGTGAGGTGTTTCAGAGGCTTTTTATTTGCAGAACTGGGGTCTTTAATAACCAAACCCAGTGTCCAGACAGGGGAGATGCTCTTTGACAGTTATTACGCAGATCTTCCTTTAGAAGCAGCTAATTGGAGCCGATTTCCACTCCTCCCCCGTTTGTCGAACTTGCATAACTCGTTTACAGAGCCGTGTGGCAAATCAAGTCCAGATGCAGTTGAAAAAGGACTTTTTTTTTTTTCTCAGTTCTTTTTCAACTCGACCACTTCCATAGTCTGTTTCAGCAGCAGCCATTCGAACAATTGTCAGAGGGCAGCGTGGGGGCAGAAGAGGAGAGGAGTGGGGAGGAATGATTCAAGTGTTACTGCTATGATACCAACCTGCAATATTAGATCTGAGGAAAACCTCGATCCTCTATAGAGTAAGTCATAGTCTGAGAGCGCTGAAGCCTGACTTTGGAAGCTAATTCACGTACGACATGGCAAAAATCTTCTGTGTACAGTGACCCAGGCTGCTAACAGTTCCAGACTGTAGACGCAAGTCACCAGAGGGGTAATTTTCCCAGTCGTAACGACAGCGTCTGCGATTAAGCCCGTTGTGGGTGCAGCTCTCTGTCAGACAGATACCAGCTTTTGTTAGTCTCTTCTTAATGATTTTGTCTCTGTGTGGTTCCCTCCCTGCTTCCTGTCACAGGTGTGGAACACTAGTACCTGCGAATTTGTGCGCACCTTAAATGGCCACAAACGAGGCATTGCATGTCTGCAGTACAGAGACAGGCTAGTAGTGAGCGGCTCTTCAGATAATACCATCAGGTGAGAGACACACTCCTCCTTGCAGACTTCCGGGCAGGCTCCTTGGCTCCGATTCCCTGGGATGCGCAGAGGTTAGGCAACCGAAGGGCTCTGTACCCTTTGTCGCCTTTGAAATACGCTTCCTTCACTGTAGAACATTGGAAACTACCGGAAAGAGGTATTAGAAGCCTGTTTTACTGTGTTGTCTTTCGTCCTCTGGATCTCAGGAGTCCCATACTCATCAACAAGTTGCATTGCTCTGGCAGTTCTGGTGTATGAAAGAGCTGGCAAGTACCACTTTCTGCGATGTCCTCTTGTGATATTTTAATTGGGCTCCGTGTCTCGTTAAGGGGGGGGGGTCAGATTTGCAGTAAGAGGCATTTAATCCCCTGCAGAAATCCTTCTGGGTTCGCGCCAAACCGTTCTTGTGGCACTTGGCACCTGGTTAAGTTTGGAGCAGCTAGTTTAGAGCGTGAAGTTCAGTTTGCTGCCTTTTGCGCTCCTCCGGCTGCCCTGCTTGCAATCTGAGATTTAACTCCTTCTGGTGTCATGAGATTTAACTCCTTCCCTACATCCTGCGGCTGCTGGTGGAGGATGTCTCGCTATTCTTGGGTTGCAGAGAGCAAACTGGAAAAGTAGTGTATGTCATGTAGGGAAATGACTCTGTCTTGCAACCAGGAGTAAGAACCACCTCCCTTTTGTCTTTGTCCTTGCTTTAAATAATTGTTTGCCTCCTGATTAACCTTTAAAGCTGGACAGTGTAAGCAGAAACCCTTCACTTTGCGTGTCAGTAGTAATTTCTCCTCAGTGAGAATGATTCATGCTACCGTTGGCCTGTGGACTTCGCTTACGACACTCTCCCTGCTTTGCATTCTGTAGGAAGGTGAAGGTCCTTGACGCCACCAGGTCATTGTACCAGCTTTTAGGCCGAGAACGTGACCGGGAGAGCTGGAAATTCCGTGTCTTAATCAGGGGGAAAAGTATTACAGGCCTTGTGTAAGAGTTCACCGCTTGTGTGTGGTGGCAACTCCTGCATTTCAAAGAAAGGAAAATAAGCCTCTGCTGTGCACTAGGAAACTTTGCCTCCTAATTCGAGAGGCAGTTAGGGCAGGATCTAAAATATGACTTGCGACGCTAATAAAAATAAACGCCAAGGTAGTGATAACACTGAAGAGGAATGCGTTTACTTTAATGTCTACGTTGGACAAAATCCCCGGTTGACAGATAAACTGCGCTAGGATTTCCGGAATGTTGGCAGCGAATCCTCACAGAAAGCAGGTTTGGCAGCTGTGTGGACAGGGCAGAAGACTTACCTGGGCACATAGTTTGCTCCCGACCGTTAGCAAGAGCACAAATCTGCGCGAGGGCGATCGAGAAGGATCTAAGGGCGATCGAGAAGGGTCTAAGGGCGATCGAGAAGGTTACTAAGTCACCTTCATGGGTGGCTTAGAGCTTTGTATATTTGCTATTAATCCACTGTGAAATGGCAGCTGCTGTTGTCTTTGAGTAGAGGCTGCTCCTGATATGGAATTTGGAGTTTGTCTCAGTTGCAGAGAAACTTTTTTTCCAAAAGATGGTTCTGTGATTTCTAGTTGTGCCACTAAGAACGTGTGAAGTAGCTGAGAAATCAGCAGCTTTCTTCAATACAGAGATTTCACGTATAAAAACGATTTAAGTTTTGTTCTCGGCTGTAGGAGGACGTGAATATATAGACACAACTGTCGTTGTGCCGATTTCCATCTGGTAGAAACTGATCCCCAAAGTTGAATCCAATCACTTTAGTGTCGTAGTCTCTAGGGCCAAAGTTCTTAAGTGCTAGAGAAAAAAGCATTGTATAGAGAAAAAAAAAAAAAGATAATTTTAGGCAAGAAAACAGAATCAGACTACGTCATCTTGGGTTAATTTTTAAACAAATGGGATGATCATGGAATCACCAGGGTGGAAGAGACCCATCGGATCATCTAGTCCAACCATTCCTATCAAACACTAACCCATGTCCCTCAGCACCTCGTCCACCCGTCCCTTAAACACCTCCAGGGAAGGGGAATCAACCACCTCCCTGGGCAGCCTGTTCCAATGCCCAATCACCCTTTCTGTGAAAAACTTCCTCCTAATCTCTAGCCTAAATCTCCCCTGGTGGAGCTTGAGGCCATTCCCTCTTGTCCTGTCCCTTGGGAGAAGAGGCCAGCTCCCTCCTCTCCACAACCTCCTCTCAGGGAGTTGCAGAGAGCAATGAGGTCTCCCCTCAGCCTCCTCTTCTCCAGGATAAACACCCCCAGCTCTCTCAGATGCTCCTCTTCTTCTCCAGCCCCTTCACCAGCTTCGTGGCTCTTCTCTGGACTCGCTCCAGAGCCTCAACATCCTTCTTGTGCTGAGGGGCCCACAACTGAACACAGGATTCAAGGAGCGGCCTCCCCAGTGCTGAGTCCAGAGGGAGAATCACCTCCCTGGCCCTGCTGGTCACACCATTTCTGATCCAAGCCAAGATGCCCTTGGCCTTCTTGGCCCCCTGGGCACACTGCTGGCTCATGTTCAGTCGCTGTCGACCAACACCCCCAGGTCCCTCTCCTCCTGGCAGTTTTCTAGACAGACTTCTCCCAGTCTGTAGCTCTGCATAGGGTTGTTGTGCCCCAAGTGCATTTGTGTTTTCAACCTCCAGTGCGTGAACACATGGGAATCTGGTACTGAGCTGTTCAAACAGCAGCATTATTCCCTCTAGGAGATGGGGGTTCAGGCTCATCCTTCTGTAGACCCTCTGGCTCTGCCAGGACTTTAAGTGAATTAAAGGCTGAGATAATTGCAGACCTCTCTCTACTTGCAGAAATCCTCCCAAAGCTTTAGGAAGGAAGAGTGGTTTTGACTGCATAAACTTTGTAGTGAATTTTTTAGTGAGTTTTCAAGGTTCTCCTACTATCTGGGGCTTTGTCTGCTTAAAGAAGTAGAAATTTGAGAAGATTATTGAGTCTGGGAGGTCCCAGTTCTCCGTTAGCACCAGTTCTGCCAGGAAGTTCTCCTCTTACATAGCAGTTGTCCCTTCTACGTGAAGGCCCGTTCCCCACACAGCTAGGGACGTGGTCATTTCTTCTAATCTCACTCAGAATCAGGTAAAACCCTAAAAGAAAACTAGTAAATACACAAATGGTGTGGTGCAGCCTGCCAGTGCTGCTGGCAATCCCAGAATCGGTGGCAAGGAATGGGAACACATGGCACAAACGTTCCTGGCACAAGATTGCTCTTCAAACCTTTCTGCACCAGTTCATTTCTGGCATTGTCCGTCCTGCTTACAGTCCGCGGGAGCCTTCATGCCCTTGGACCAACCGAGCGCCTTTGGCTGACCTTTGCCACAGAGTTCTTTGCTCTGACCTTGCCTGGTGTGGTGGTACTCGAGTGAAAACTATTGAGATCTTCACAGATTCTTGAAAGTCCGACTTCATGGATCGAAAAAATTGCCTTGTGCTCCTCATCGGCCTCACGTGTGCACAGACAAATCCTTTCCCAGTTCTAGTGACAAAAGAGTTCTGTTCATTCCCTTTTTGTCTAAAGTGAGAGCAGCTTGAGGCAGGGCAGCTGCGACCAGACATGGGTTAGTGTTTGATAGGAATGATTGGACTCGATGATCCGATGGGTCTCTTCCAACCTGGTTGTTCTATGATTCTACGATTCTATGATTCTAGGAATCCTTCTCCACCAACCTTGGGCACACATCCCCTGAATCTGGATCGTTCCCTCAGGGAATGATCCCTCAGGAGCACAGTATGTGTGGACAATTCATCTCTTTCTTTGTCTCTCAAGGAAAGTGACCTGACCCCTGAGCAGCTGTGCTGCTTCGAGAGGTGTCACCCAGAGAAGTTCCACGAACCACCCCTACTTCTCACTGTTGTGAAGTTCCTGTCAGTCTGGGCACTGACTGAATGAGATTTAGGACTGTTTGTGGCTGCTTTCTCTCAGCTGTGGGTCCGGGAGCTGCAGCAGATGCTGCTCTTAGAAGATTCATAGAATCATAGAACAACCAGGTTGGAAGAGACCCATCGGATCATCGAGTCCAACCATTCCCATCAAACACTAACCCATGTCCCTCAGCATCTCATCCACCCACACCTTAAACCCCTCCAGGGAAGGTGAATCAACCACCTCCCTGAGCAACGTGTTCCAATGCCCAGTGACCCTTTCCGTGAAAAACTTCCTCCTAATCTCTAGCCTAAATCTCCCCTGGTGGAGCTTGAGGCCATTCCCTCTCCTCCTGTCCCTCGGAAGAAGATCCCAGCTCCCTCCTCTCCACAACCTCCTTTCAGGTAGTTGTAGAGAGCAATGAGGTCTCCTCTCAGCCTCCTCTTCTCCAGGTTTGCTTAATAATTTCAAATGTTCTTAAATATTTTTCAAGGTAGTGTGTGTAAGTGTAAAAAAAAAAAAATGTATTTTAGTTTATTGTCCATAATAAAAATTCTTCACATAAGCCCAAAACTCTGGGATGTTTACAGCTGAGAGAATAACTGGGATACCATGTGCTGCTTTTCGAAAATATTGGAGAATCAGGAACAGTTAGTGGAGAGAGAGGAGGAGAAGAAGATGCATTAGAATATAATAAACAGAGTTCCCGTTTTAGCTGAGATGCCTCAATTATGAAATGAACACACCTTCAGTGGGAGAGATGACAAATAAAAAGGGGTCTGTTAATTCTTGGACCTTTCACCGCTGTCTCGATGTCTAAATTTGTCTGAGGGTAGTCTCCAAACTGGGATGAGGCCTGTAGAGGTAGAGGAAGGAGCATGTGCCCTGTGAAGGTGCAACCAACTGGAACAAGCCTGTCAAGGGGATTGTTCAGTCTCCCTCTCCTGATGTCTTAAACTCAAAGCAGGATGCTTTTATGAAAAATCAGCATCCGTAAAATAACGTTATGAGCCTCACCGTGAAGATAATTGGGAGACATCCTGTGTTACTAGCACGGTGGGGAGTAGACACAACTGGTCTTAAAATTTCTGGATCTCTGGCACGTTTCCCATGTGATGCTGCAACACAAGAGGGTTGTGTTGAAAAGCCTGCGTCCTGTTTAACAGCAGGAAAAGGAGTGATGGGTGTCACTTGTGGTTTCTTTGTTGTCTCATCATAATTTATTTCCGAGTTTCCGTTAACTACAAGCAAAGACCCAAGTTTTTTTCATTGTCCAAAAATTCTCAGTGGTTCCTTCTGTGCTTCTTTCTTTCCAGGCTGTGGGATATCGAGTGTGGGGCATGTTTGCGAGTCCTGGAAGGCCACGAAGAGCTGGTGAGATGCATACGCTTTGATAACAAGAGGATAGTCAGCGGCGCCTACGATGGGTGAGGCTGTCGGTGCAGTCAGTACCTTCTGTCTTCCGTCTCAGCCTCTCACATCCCACTTGGCTTTATCTTAAAATCGTAGACTCATAGAACAATTGAACATCTGGCGTATAAATATTAGAACTCTAATCTCTCATACCAAGAGGGCCTTTCTGCGGCCAGTCAATCAGGACCATAATAAAATAATACCTTTTTTTTTTTTTAGTCTTTTTAAGTAAACCAATGTGCTTTGATGCGTGTGGGACAGTTCTTTAGAATGTAAGAATATCCCACTGACTCAATCTGAAACCTGTTCTAGCTGAACAATCTAAACAATCTAACAATCTAATCTAGCTACGAACAATCGTTCCCATCCGTGGTTATGTTTTCTGGACTGTTTGCTATTAGAAACCAGGTGTCTGCACTCCCCAAATTTCTGTTAGTTATCTCCACCTGCTTTTAAGGTGGTTTACTTTGTCGGCAGCATTTTTTTTTCCTCCCGTTAAGCTCTTTAAGCTTTGCAAAGGGGGAAGTGCAAGAACCAGGTCTCAAGAGGAGCAGGATTGCTGCTCTTTTCCTCAAATGGGTGTATTAGTTAAGCTGTACTAACCGTTAATTTTTTTTTTTTCTGGAAGCACTTTCTAACAGAGCCCTGGTGTTTGTCTATTTTCTCACTTAGGAAAATTAAAGTGTGGGATCTTGTGGCTGCTTTGGACCCTCGTGCTCCAGCAGGGACCCTCTGCTTGCGAACCCTTGTGGTAAGAAGTTTCAATAGGGCTGATTGATAGAAAAATGTGCTTGATGAAAGCTGTTTTGAGCCATGAAAACTCGAGGCAGTTTAGCTCCAGTCTCAGGATCTAGAAATCGTTTCCAGGGGTCTGGCTGCTTTGGGTGTCCAACTTTTTTTAATATCACCAGCTATAAAGCATTAAAAATGAGAACTCCTGGAGGTTTCATTAATTTCGTGAGCAATTTTGTTCTGTGATTTGAAGTTAATAACCGCCTCAACTTTTGAGACTTGTCCTTCTTGGAGTCCACATGCCAGTGGGTGTAGTTTAACCTGTGTTTGCCTGATCATGTCGAATGTTGTCTGAATTGCTGACGTGAAATTTCTTGAAGAAAGAAAGAGAAACAAGAATAGAAACACCTTTGGGATTGCTTTTAATTGGCTCTTGGGTGTTTAAGGAAAGAAAAGGTAAGGACTGTTTAAGGGACGGGTGGACAAGGTCCTGAGGGACATGGGTTAGAGATTGATAGGAATGGTTGGACTCGATGATCCAGTGGGTCTCTTCCAACCTGATGATTCTGTGATTCTGTGATTCTATGACTGGAACACACAGTGAAATTGCATCGTCTTTCAACAGGAACTACCACTGTCGGACATGGTTTAGTGTTTGATAGGAATGGTTGGACTCAATGAATCCAGTGGGTCTCTTCCAACCTGGTTGTTCTATGATTCTGTGATACTTAGTGCAGATCTAGTGATGATGTGGTTAAAATGTCCTTGCGTTAGCATTAACAACATCCACATTGCTTAACAGTGACTCTGTGCTGGTCTCAGAATAATATGGGAAACTTGTGAGAAAAGTGCTGGTACATCCAAGGCCACGGGATGGTTTCTAGAAGCATCTTCCATTCCATCCATCCATCCAAAAAAACTTGCGCTGTTGCTGCTCTGGCAGTGCTTGCCCCGGGAGCAAGGGAAGATTTCAATCTAGTACAAATTTCTCATTAAAAAGTGTAATAAACGTATTTAGGTTTTAGATCATAGAATCGTAGAACAACCAGGTTGGAAGAGACCCACTGGATCATGGAGTCCAACCATTCCTATCAAACACTAACCCATGTCCCTCAGCACCTCATTCACCCGTCCCTTAAACACCTCCAGGGAAGGGGAATCAACCCCCTCCCTGTTTCAGTGCCCAATGACCCTTTCTGTGAAGAACTTTTGACTAATGTTCAGCCTGACCCTCCCCTGGTGGAGCTTGAGGCCATTCCCTCTCGCCCTGTCCCCTTTCCCTTGGCAGAAGAGCCCAGCTCCCTCCTCTCCACAGCCTCCTTTCAGGGAGTTGGAGAGAGCAGTGAGGTAAGAAATGTTTGGGCAGTGTTGGAATAGAATCATAGAATCATAGAACAACCAGGTTGGAAGAGACCCATCGGTTCATCAAGTCCGACCGCTCCTATCAAAGACAAATACTTTAGACATTTTCCTGCTGTGGCAGGTGACTGTGGTCTGGGCTCTAAATGATGTGTGAGACCGTACGGAGGCTGTCAGACTTTCTAAATGTGCCCTTGCTCCTCACCAGTTGAGCTGCGCTGCCTCCTGCACGCTCACCGACCACCTGAATTGCTGCTGTTGCTGTAGATTTCACCCAAGTATTTTACTTCCCATTTGCTGCAGGCTGTGAGGGTCACTGTCATTCAGCTGATGGGCAGTAGATCATTAAAGTCACGCTAACTCCTTTCCAATCGTGCATTCGGACCATAAGCTACCGAGTAAGAGCCTGTAAGAGCCTTGGATGCCTGCAGGTGCTATGTTGACAAACGTTCTTGTTAGCCAAATAGAACTGAAAATAGTTTCGTGGCTGAAATCCAGAAAAACCCTTTTGTCATCAGCCACCCGGTTGCGAACCGTGGAACAACTCCGCTCACGAGAGTCAAAGACTTCATCTTGGTTGCGAACAGTGTTCCTGCTCCAGCCCGAGACAAATGTGAGCCTAGTAACCTGTAGACTTAATTTAACTGGTGTGATTTCCTCGCCGTTTTCCAGCAGTGGACGGCCAAAGAGCCCCGGCTAATTGTATTATAAATCAGAAGCGGTGGGATGGAAACACTGTAGGAATCTCCGGGCGTGGATACTCATAAATCCCCGTTTGATGGCAGCGGAGGGGGCCGGGAGGGGGGGGCCGCTCGGTAGTTTGTCGTGGCGCTTTTAGGACTTTTCATGTTTGTGACAACAGGGTGTCCTTATACCCGCTTACCCAGGCTTGGATTTTTCTTCCCCCTTCCCCTCGGCCTCCAAAATTAAACCTGGCTGCACAATGAACATCGCGGGTCTCCTGCTGCTCGTGTTCAATTTGCAAACAGTGGGAGGAAAGTGCCGAGATAACAAATGCTCGCCGCATGCCAGGGCCCTTCCAGTTTTCTCTTCCGTTAGCTGGAACGGCGGCCGCAGGAATTTGACAGAAGCTTTCCAGGCATGGAAGAAGCACACGATTGAGCTTTCCTAATGAGGCTGGAGCCCTTGCGGCCTCAGCTTAGGGTGTGCGGTCTATTTATTGCCACTGCGACTGCAAAGGGCAGGGGCTGCCTGGAACTTGTAGGGCAACCTTCCTCGGCCTGCGGTGACTGGGAGGAAAAGGAGAGCTTTGGAAGTACCTTTCTCTCTCTTGGAGTCTCTCGGAGTCGTCCCTCTGCGTATCCGACTGGTATTTTTTAGCAAGAATTTCATTTACTTACTGCTACAACACAGACTGTGGAAAAAAAAAAAAACCAACCATTTCTCTTGGGAATAGGTGTTTTAAGACAAGTTTGAGTTAGAGTTAGAAGACCAGAAAGGTTCCAATGGCTGGATCTTGTTTAAAATTTATCTTAAAAGTAGAATCTGGATTTTATCGTAGAATCAGAATCATAGAACAACCAGGTTGGAAGAGACTCGCCGGATCATCGAGTCCAACCATTCCTATCAAACACTAACCCATGTCCCTCAGCCTTAAACCCCTCCAGGAAGGTTCCTTTCCTTATGCGTCTGTCTTTTCGGTTGGTTTTAACTTAAAATGCAGAGTTTCACTTCAAAGCAGCTCTCGTGCTTTGTAAACTGAGCTGTGGTTTTGTAGCCATAAGACAGAGGCTTCTCATTTAGTAGCTAACAATTCTCTTTGTCTAAATACTTTAGAAACCTGTAATATCAGTGCTAGAATATTTTAAAGCGTGTTTTTTCCTGACCCAAGTTCCCTCACAACACGTGAGCACTAAAGTGTGTTAACAGAAGAGATAAGAGATAAGATTTTGATAGGAACAGTTGGACTCGATGATCCGGTGGGTCTCTTCCAACCTGGTTGTTTGATGATTCTGTGATTGATTCTAAGGCTCATTCCACTTGTGTGGTTTCTGTTCCCTCTTGACTGCAGAGGCCACTGGATGCTCTTAGTGCAGAGTAAGCACCAAATAAAAATAGGCAAGAGAGAAGGAAAAGCATAGTAGGTTTGCTCTGTGATACCCAAGGACCTTGCCGCTACCTCCTGTTAATTACAGTCTGGACTCTTGCCAAGTGGTCATGCCATGTCCACTCAGCCTTGGAGCAGAATGCAAACTGCCTCTAAAGGATGCTCCTTCCATTTCATGTTTCTAGAACTGTTTAAGAGGAGTTATTACTGTGTCAGTGTTAAGCTCTTTCCCCTTCAGTAAGGGCAGTGGTGCCAAGTCTTGAATGAGAAGGTGCTGAGGGACCTGGGTTAGTGTTTGATAGGAGCGGTTGGACTCGATGATCTGGTGGGTCTCTTCCAACCTGGTTGTTCTATGATTCTGTAATCCACTGGGTCTCTTCCAACCTGGTTGTTCTATGATTCTGTGATTCTGTGATTCTATGATCCACTGGGTCTCTTCCAACCCGGTTGTTCTGTGATTCTGTGATTCAGTGAAAAGTTCTCACCTCTCCCTGCTGTAACCTCCTGCCTCTGGGGATGACTGGATTTCAGGAGGGACTTGCACCACAGGTCTAGGAGGGCAGTGCTCCTGTCAGCCTGGACAGGCTGAATTCTGGGGTGGAGGCAGCTTCCTGTGCTCTGGACAGTGCGTGTCCAATAGTGGGATTTAAGGAGTAACCAAGTACTCGGATATAGCAAACCCTGAAGCTCAGTGAAAGAGGGTTTGATTCACACTGTGTGGTGCTGATGCACAGTGTGTCCCGTGTTTGCTGAGAAATGAATGGAATGCTAGAATCCAAGCCCAAGTTCATCGTCAGCTGGTGAAGGGGCTGGAGAACAGGCCTTGTGAGGAGCGGCTGAGAGAGCTGGGGGGGTTTATCCTGGAGAAGAGGAGGCTGAGAGGAGACCTCATTGCTCTCTGCAACTCCCTGAGAGGAGGTTGTGGAGAGGAGGGAGCTGGGCTCTTCTCCCAAGAGACAGGACGAGAGGGAATGGCTTCAAGCTCCACCAGGGCAGGTTCAGGCTGGACATCAGGAAAAAATATTTCCCAGAAAGGGTGTTTGGTCACTTGCTGATGCTGCCCAGGGAGGTGGTTGATTCCCCTTCCCTGGAGGTGTTTAAGGGACGGGAGGACAAGGTGCTGAGGGGCATGGGTTAGTGTTTGATAGGAATGGTTGGACTCGATGATCCGGTGGGTCTCTTCCAACCTGGTGATTCTATGATTCTGTGATCCCTGCTCCATCCCAGTTGCTAACAGGTAACATGCTGTTTCTCCCCCCTTCATTTCAGGAGCATTCTGGAAGAGTCTTTCGACTCCAGTTTGACGAGTTCCAGATCGTCAGCAGCTCCCACGATGACACCATCCTCATCTGGGATTTCCTGAATGACCCGGCTGCCCAAGCAGAGTCCACTCGTTCCCCGTCCAGAACATACACCTACATCTCAAGATAAATAACACTACACTGTACCTCACACTCGCACAGGTAAAAAAAAAAACAAAAGAGAACAAATTAAAAAGAGGCTCAAAATGACACTGGATATAGTTGCAAGTGTGCTGCTTCAATAGCTAGTGAGGTCTCTCAGTATTCCTCATCTTGGCTGGACAGTAATTACAGTGTCCTGTAAAAGGACAGGAATAGTTTTGATACCTTAGAACTATATTTTAGGATTTGAGGCATGTGGCAACTCTGAGTTCTCCTGAGGAACTCCTCCTCCTCTGTCCCTCGTCATTAATAATTAAATCAGCTGCTGTCCAGAAGGAAGAGAGTTTCTGCAGCGAGAGCAGAGCAGCTGCTGCCTAACAAGGGGATGCAGATGGCCTGACCCTGGGCACTTGTCGCCAGGCAGAAAGGTTTTGCCAAGAAGCATCAGCTTTATCCCCTCCCTCTGAGGTGGTGACCGTTCTTCTCACTCTGCAGCAAGCTGATTAAAGAGAGCAGTTTGGCTTGGGAAGGAGAGAGACAGTGAGGCACAAGTCCAGGCAAATTAAATTGAGGTACATCGATATCATAGAATCATAGAACAACCAGGTTGGAAGAGACCCATCGGATCATCGAGTCCAACCATTCCTATCAAACACTAAACCAAGTCCCTCAGCACCTCATCCACCCGTCCCTTAAACACCTCCAGGGAAGGGGAATCAACCACCTCCCTGGGCAGCCTATTCCAATGCCCAATGACCCTCTGTGTGAAAAACTTCCTCCTAATCTCCAGCCTAAATCTGCCCTGGTGGAGCTTGAGGCCATTCCCTCTTGTCCTGTCCCCTGTCCCTTGGGAGAAGAGCCCAGCTCCCTCCTCTCCACAACCTCCCTTCAGGTAGTTGTAGAGAGTAATGAGGTCTCCTCTCAGCCTCCTCTTCTCCAGGATAAACACCCCCAGCTCTCTCAGCCGCTCCTCATAGGGCCTGTTCTCCAGCCCCTTCACCAGCCTCGTTGCTCTTCTCTGGACTCTCTCCAGAGCCTCAACATCCTTCTTGTGCTGAGGGACCCACAACTGAACACAGGATTCAAGGAGCAGCCTCACCAGTGCTGAGTCCAGAGGGAGAATCACCTCCCTGGCCCTGCTGGTCACACCATTTCTGATCGAAGCCAAGATGCCATTGGCCTTCTTGGTCCCCTGGGCACACTGCTGGCTCATGTTCAGTCGCTGTCGACCAACACCCCCAGGTCCCTCTCCTCCTGGCAATTTTCCAGCCAGACTTCTCCCAGTCTGTAGCTCTGCATAGGGTTGTTGTGCCCCAAGTGCAGGACCCGGCACTTGGCCGTGTTAAACGTGAAAATGTGAAATAATTTAAATGTGAAATAATTTATTGATAGGGCCTAACCCTCATTCTCTGAAGCACAGCACAAGTGTTGAATTGTTCATTCAGACCCTGGCTGGTTCGTTCATTGTCTTCTTACCTTTTTATCCAGTGTGAGGGAGACACTTTTTGTGTGGGTGAGCCAGTTGTAGGGTGGGTTTGACGTATATGAATGGGATAGCACGATTCCCACTTCGGGTACATCCACCGTTACTATTAGTAGCTTGAGAAAATTGGCTTCTGTGGGGAAGTGTCCACTGTGACATTTACCCATGGAATGGGACTCGATGATCTGGTGGGTCTCTTCCAACCTGGTTGTTCTATGATTCTATGATTCTGTGAAAATGCTCTATCATGAGGCCCAAATCCTATTTGATTGGTAAATATCCAGCGATGCTCGTGTCGTGTCTACCATCTTGAGTTTCTCGAACGCCCTGAGCAATCATGTGTTCTTTGAAATCGTTCAGAGGTTTAGTACAAATGGGGTTTGTTTGGTTTGTTCTGCTTTTGTTTTTTTCCCCCCCAGGACTCATTTAAGCTGCAGTATTTAAATTATCTGCCAATGCCAGGACAAAAGAACTATCCACGTAACCAATACTTGCTGAAGAGAGAGGCTCTCAGACTTGTTTCTGGAACAAAGTTGGCATGCGGTTGATCTCAGACAGGGTCTGCTCGGCGCGGCTGACTGCTAAAGTGCTGCTATATCAGAAGACGACTTCTATCTTTCACGAACAGTTAACATTTTTAAAAACCTTCCCGTCCCTTTCCTCCCTCCTCCCCATCTCCCTGTTCACTCCTCTTCCCTCTCCCCTGTCTGGTTTCCCTCCAAACCCGGTCACAGATGTCCTGTGAATATATTTAAGATGTTGCCGGAATGCGTTGCTTTGCTGTTGAGCAGAAGACTTGGAGCCAGCCTGCTGAGAGAGTCACCTCGGGGCGGGAGGGAGGGCGAGTGGGGAGGCGGCCGCTGCTCTCAGGCTGGAATCGATATCCATTCTAGGCCTCGGAGAAGGCATTCGGCTCTGAAGAGCGACAGAAACGCTCATCGCAACCAGACCAACCCCCCCCCTTGTCCCTCAACTTCCCTGCGGCTTTTGGCTCTTCTGACTGCAGATCTATTTGTTGCGGCGAGAGGACCCTTGAAATCTGACTATTATGAGCCAAATCCATCTCTTTCCTCTCCTGCCTGCTCTGCTGACCCTTCGGAAGCTGGATGTGTATCGTAGTCTCCCTTAACATCTGCTTGTCCGGGGAATGCTAATCAATGAAAAGCTCAACTCTCCTCTGCCGAAGTCCCACGCATGATGGACTTGGGGCTGAGCTCCCCTTCGCCCCACCCTGGGTGGAACGTCGGCCCAGGGCGGCACTTCTCTAGCAGAGGGACTGTCTGTGCCAACTCCCTCCTGCTCTTCTCCCTCAAGACTGGGGAATGCTCTCCCTCGATGCTGGTGGCTTGCGAATCATGCTTGAGGACGAATCGTGCTTGATCAGTTGGAGGATGCTTGAGGCTGGGGCGAGAAGGGGAGCTGGATGTTCCTCCTTCCTTTCCTTTCTCTTCCCCTCAGAGAGGCTGCAGCTGGGTGGTGGGAGAGGGAGCCGCTAAATACCTCATGGGGATCTCAACCCTAGGGCAGAGACACTGCACAAATCCTCTGGCCACGGCAGTAAGATTTTGCTCACGCGAGCGCCAGCAGGACTCGGTCCCCTGGTGACGGCAGGTGGGTAGAAGGAGTGTGGCCATGAGCACCAACAGGGCGGTTAGCGGTGGCTCCAGGCCAGTTCTCCAGCATTTCTGGGCCCGACCTTCCGAGGAATCTTTGCAGGGAGAGCCTTGGCTGTGCTTCCCTAACCTCTGTGCATGCTGCGTTGCAGTTTGGGGACATCGGGTGATGAGTCCCTTTGCTGATCGCTGAGCCGGATCCTTGCTTTCTAGCTGAGGCTTTTGCAAATTGCTCTTTAGAAGATAAAATTAGCCCTGAAGAGGAGAGACACGAGGAACAATGCTGTGTGTCTCTGAAGTAGACGTGGAAGTCTTGGGGGAAACAGCTGGTTTTAAGCAGCTGGAAGGAATTGCAGTGGATCTGGATCAGGGGGAGACTGAGTAAAGCAGCCCCTGCCTGTTCCAGGTCTGGGCCCACATCTTCCCCTTCAGGTCTTGGACAACCCCAACTGCTTTAGTGGGAGTTGCTCTGATCCCACAGTGGGAAATCAGAGCTGTTCATCTTCAGGCTGCAGGGGTTTTAAACAGGCTTTGCTTAAACCCTCCAACTTCGGAACTTGTGGCTGAGAGACTTCTTTAAGCTATTGTCATCAGCTTCACTTTGCTGGGGAAGCAGTTGTGTTGTTTCCACGTGCTTGGGAGGTGCTTTTACCACCAGGGAAATTTCCCGAGGAGCTGGGCCAAGAGTCCCAAAGCACAGTCTTCAGGGCTTAAATTCTTTTGGTGACAGCTAAGACAGACAGGAGGGCAGTGGAGTTGTGGAGGAAGGGAAAGCTGGTGCTTGGGGAGTACCCAGTGCAGTTCTGAAGCTCACAGGCAGCAGTGAGGAGCAGCTCAGTGCATTTTCACTGAGCTTACATCAGTCACAGACCCTCTCGGAGAGGAGCCTGCGGCGATACTCCCGTTCTCTGTTTGAACTGTTACTCCGAGAGTCGAACAGGTTAACACCTCAACTCTGCGCAGGTCACCGACAAGGGTACTCACCTCTGCAGTCATAAAAGTTCTGAGCCACGAGGCTAATTTTGCCCCCAAATAATTTTATTTTTAAATCTAGGGAGGTTGGTTTGGATTCCAGGCAGGTCCACGTATCAGACATACTGCAGTTCCAAAGACGGAGTGACACAGGAGTAGAAGGAATCAGAGTTCACATCCCAAACTTTGCTAAGTTCATGCTCTCAGTCTTAATGTTACTTGAAGGTTGTTTCTCTAAATCCAATTATTTCAAGGTCTGCAGCGTGGTTGCATATCAGCAGGGGGTTACATGACCTTGGCTGCAGATTTAATAGTTATTTTCCTCCGGTTGGACCATCCCCTGTCTTTCTCACGTAGGTTACTGTAGAAAACAGTCATCTGTTACTGCAGCCTCTGAATGCTGCACAACTCTTTAATATTTTAATTGCGTCTTCGTGGGCCGAACCTGCAAGGATGCATTTTATTTTGCTATTTGAGAGAAGCAAAAGGCTTCTGGCCAAACACAGAGATGTCATTGCCCATGGTTGTTGGCCTCTTACTTCGAAGCTCGTAACTTCGAAGCATTCTTGGGTCTTCACGTGATGCCGTAGTTTACACTGGGTAGAGTTAGTGAGCAGCAGCCGAAATCCATTTTTGGGATGGGGTAGGAACGACGTCTTGCCCTCCCGTGCCTGGGTACTTCATACAGAGCTGCAGAGGGGCGAGGATTCCTACCCCACTCCCCAAATTGTACAAATTTTCCGAGAGCCAAGAAGGAAAAAACTGAAGTGAACTGATTGAACTTGAACTTGAGATGGTCACAGCCTCACACTTGGTGGTGTTTATCGTCCGCCCAGGGAGGCGTCGTCTGGCAAGTTGTTCTCCCGGTGCCAGATGTCCCGTGTGTGTGTGTGTGTGTGTGTGTGTGTGTGTGTGTGTGTGTGTGTGTGTGTGTGTGTGTGTGTGACTTCCCTCCCTTGTGTGTGTGTGTGTGTGTGTGTGTGTGTGTGTGACTTCCAGATGTCCCGTGTGTGTGTGTGTGTGTGTGTGACTTCCCTCCCTTGTGTGTGTGTGTGTGTGACTTCCCTCCCTTATGTGTGTGTGTGTGTGTGTGTGTGAAAAAGTGGCTTTTCCAGATGTCCCTTGTGTGTGTGTCTGTGTCTGTGTCTGTGTCTGTGTGACTTCCCTCCCTTATATGTATGTGTGTGTGTGTGACTTCCCTCCCTTATATGTGTGTGTGTGTGTTTGTGACTTCCCTCCCTTATATGTGTGTGTGTGTGTGTGACTTCCCTCCCTTATATGTGTGTGTGTGACTTCCCTCCCTTATATGTGTGTGTGTGTGTGACTTCCCTCCCTTATATGTGTGTGTGTGTGTGACTTCCCTCCCTTATATGTGTGTGTGTGTTTGTGACTTCCCTCCCTTATATGTGTGTGTGTGTGTGTGACTTCCCTCCCTTATATGTGTGTGTGTGACTTCCCTCCCTTATATGTGTGTGTGTGTGTGACTTCCCTCCCTTATATGTGTGTGTGTGTGTGACTTCCCTCCCTTATATGTGTGTGTGTGTTTGTGACTTCCCTCCCTTATATGTGTGTGTGTGTTTGTGACTTCCCTCCCTTATATGTGTGTGTGTGTGTGTGACTTCCCTCCCTTATATGTGTGTGTGTGTGTGACTTCCCTCCCTTATATGTGTGTGTGTGTGTGACTTCCCTCCCTTATATGTGTGTGTGTGACTTCCCTCCCTTGTGTGTGTGTGTGTGTGACTTCCCTCCCTTATGTGTGTGTGTGTGTGTGTGTGACTTCCCTCCCTTATGTGTGTATGTGTGTGTGTTTGTGTGTGTGTGTGTGTAAGAGTGTATGTGAAAAGGGTTTCACCATAAACTGAGCTTATAATAAGAAGAACTAGAAGGTGCCTGCTGAACGGAGCTAACAAAGAGCTGGAAGTGTCTGTGAGCTTCTAAGTGTTGCACATGGCTTTGAAGTGAAATACCTCTGGTGCGGAGAGCTCGGCACTTCTCGCACGAGTAGGAAGCTCACCGTAACCTTCCTCCTCGGACTATGGGATGGAAAGAGCTGGAGGTGTGGGACGTTCAGAGCAGAACAATCCCTTGTGGCCACACTGTCTCCTGCTTGTGACTCCCTCGCAGTACAGGGCACAGCTTTGCTGCAAGTGTTTTTTTTATCCTCAGAGAAACGCAGCTTGCTCGGAAATAGGCAAATAGAAAATAGCATGAAGGACTCTGCAGCGAGGAAAGTTGTGCGACTGTCAGCTCCCTCTGCTCCCCATTGACGTCTGGAGACGGATACATCCACTGTCGGAACTGAAGGATTCAGGTGACGAGTTAAGAAGTCTGCGGTCGTCAGAAATACTGAAAGGCTTATGCTTGTTTCTAAACTGGAAGCTGACTTGGACCACTGTGCTCTGCCTCCTGCTCCAAAGGATCCTTTTTTCTTCTTTTTTTTAACACTAAAAAAAGCTGGAGTGTATCATGGGCATTTATCCACTCCCAGGTATGTGTTTCCTGCCCCCACCACGTGTCCCTTTCTCCATCTGAGCAGAGCTCCAGGCTCGGATCTGAGCGTTTTGGCAATTCCAGCTCCAGTGGGAAGCACATCTCTAGGTTGGGCTCTTGGCCTGACTTCCTTCGCTTCCTCTCGCACCAGTTTAGATCTGCCTTTCGTGGCTGGTGATTCCTGAATTTGCTCGGGGAGGAGTGTTTGTGATTGACTAACAGCTCTTTCTAACAAGAGAGACAAAGGAGAAGGAGCAGGCAGGCTCCCTGCTGCAGGCACCCCAAGTGGTGGAAAGCTGGGAGGGGGTGCAGGGATTGAGGTGGATCTCTACAGACAGTGCTGAAAATAGATCTCTTAGCTTGTGCTGTCGGCTCAGGAAAACCGGAGATTTTTCTATGAAAAGTCATTGGGAGTTAATCCAATAAGGCCTCCGATCGCTGAACTCCTGTGTCGATGCCCCTTTGAGGTTGTGCTGGGGGCATGAGGAGGAAGGGACAGTCTAAATGATGCTCGTCAAGAGGAGAATGAGCTTTGCCAGGGTCTCCACGTGGCAGGCATGATGCATCTGACGTGCTGAGCTTTGCCCTCACCCTGGAGCAGCAGCTTCCCAGAGGGAAGGGAGGGCAGCCAACTGGCCCCAGAGGAGATCTCCAGATGAAATTCCTCCATCCTCCTGCTGGCCAAGCCCCACGGGGTTGATTGGCGTGAGGGGGACACAGCCCTTTTGTCCCCACTTTTAATTCCGAGGCTCACGGAAGCAGCAGGTCCCTTGGGTGTGTTCCTCCTGTGGCTTGAGGGGAGCAGCTCCTGCCGAGCCTGAGCGTTTGGCTTCCCCTCCCTTCCCTCTCACCCCAATTTTTTTTTTTTTTTTTTTTAAATGTAGCCAAACTACTGGTAAATTCCCAACATCTTTCCCAGGGTGGGTCTTGGCACTCAGCTGTAACAAACCCTGCTTTTGTCTTGTCAGAAAAACTCTTCTGTGACTTTGCGCTTGTTCCCAAAGAATGTTGGACTTGGACGTTTTTTTGTCCGGGGGAGTTGGCAACACCGGTTAAATCCTTAGTGGTGTTAAAGTGGTGTTAATCAGGGAGTTGGCAACACCGGTTAAATCCTTAGTGGTGTTAAAGTGGTGTTAATCAGAGGGATGCTGATGCACGTGGATACCCCACAAGCCATAACCAGGTCCGTTTTTAATAGCCGCTCACCCTAAAAACCACCCCAGTTTCTGCCCAAGCAGGAGCCCAGTGCAGCCCTGGCCAGAAAATCATGAACCACTTGTCTCCCTCCCAGAGCAGCTCCGGGAAGAGCAGTGACTTGTTGCCTTTCTGGGCTTCAATCTGCTGGTGCTCGAGCGCTGGTTACACCTTGAGCGAAGCCTCCGCGCAGGAGGAGGAGGGCAGGTTGGCCTCTCCCAGGCTGTCTCCAGTGGCTTTTCCGAGGAGCTAAGGAGCTGTGAGAACTCGGAGGGCAATTCAGTGTGAAAACCCGGAGCTGCTTTTGAGCGTAGAACTCCGCTTTCGGCTACTTTACCGCCCGATAAAGGCTTCGCAGGGCTCGGCCTAGCCGCACGTTTCACATGGCAGAAAAAATAAACGTGGACCTCAGCAAAGTGTAGCAGATCCTGCTTTTCCCAGCCAGGCCCTTCCCGTCGCTGCCTTCGGAGAGCTGCCTGCCTGCCTGCCCAGGCTGAGGCGGCTGTGGGAGCAGGAGGGGTGAGAAAGAACGTGGTTCCTCCGGAGTTTTCTGTTCGTTTACTCTGCTATATTCGTTATCCGGATTCTTAATTAAAGAGCGCTTTGAATTTCGTGATTACGTTATGGTGACGTGTAGTTAATGTACTAATGTTCACTTGAGCTTAGGATCATGGTAACAAAGTGTGGTTTGGTTGGTTTGTTTTTTTGGGTTTTGTTTTTTTCTTTTTTCTTTTTTTTTTTTAACTGTTCGGAAAAAAATAACTTAAATACAAATGCAAAGATTAAGCTGTGAATTTCTCCTGTTTTCATTTTGGGGGGTGACGGACCACGAGAAGGATGTTGAGGCTCTGAGTCCACCTTCCCTGGAGGGGTTTAAGGTGCAGGTGGACGAGGTGCTGAGGGACATGGGTTAGTGTTTGACGGGAATGGTTGGACTCGATGATCCGATGGGTCTCTTCCGACCTGGTTGTTCTGTGATTCTGTGATGCTGTCAAAATCCAGGCTTGATTAATCCTCAAGTCACACTCGTGCTGCACACGCGCTGATGCTCTGGAGGGTGGAGGTGCCGCAGCCTCTCCCCCCTCGGAGCTGCTGCTCCTTGATGAATGTAGCATAAAAGCCTGTGGTAGCTGGGAAAACACTTCATTCCTAAAACCGCGGCATACTTTTTAATTAACAAACTCCGCATCCATCGCCGACGGCCTCTGGCTGGGGCGGATGAGGCTGCCCTGGAAGCCGGAGAAATGGATGTGACAGGCAGGGAAGAGCCGGAGCCGTCCTGCCCGTTAAAGAAGCCATAAAGAGTTGTTTTTATAAAGTGTTTTTTCTGGAAGATCCTGGCAGGGGAAGTACAAATTTGTTTTATAAGCTAATCAGAATCCTGCTGTTCAATAATGAGTGAGTAATTGACACATGGCGGTGCTGCCACTCAGCTCCGTGGCTCCGAATCTCCCCCAAATCTTAACCCGGGCACCCTCGCCCTCCGAATCCCTTTCTCTTAACAGCTCCTCTTGGGTAGCAGCCTCGGATCGTTCCGTTTTACTTAACAGCCCCCTTTTAAAACAAAGGCCACCGCGGCTTTAAGATCCTGACTCCTGGGGTGGTCAGAAAACACAACAAACCCTGCGCTCCCACCATGGCTCTCCCTGCTGGCTCCATTCTTGGCAACCAGCAGGGGACTGGAGATTGCCAACGCTCCTGCTCTCCCGAAGCTCTTCGGCAGCGCTGGGAGCAGGATTGCTGTCGCCTCCAATCCCCATCTCTCCTGGTGACAGAGCTCCAGCAGCCTCTGCTTTGGTCGGGGGAGTTGCGTGTGTCTCTATATTATTGTTTTACACCACTTTAACCTTCTCTGTTCCCTCCCTGCTCTTCCCTGTGATCGGATAATAGATTTGGAAGAGGAATCGCGGCGACAGAGGATAGTGGCATCTTGGCTTGGATCAGAAATGGTGTGACCAGCAGGGCCAGGGAGGTTCTTCTCCCTCTGGACTCAGCACTGGTGAGGCCGCTCCTTGAATCCTGTGTTGAGTTGTGGGCCCCTCAGCACAAGAAGGATGTTGAGGCTCTGGAGTGAGTCCAGAGAAGAGCAACGAAGCTGGTGAAGGGGCTGGAGAAGAAGAGGAGCAGCTGAGAGAGCTGGGGGGGTTTATCCTGGAGAAGAGGAGGCTGAGGGGAGACCTCATTACTCTACAACTCCCTGAAAGGAGGTTGTGGAGAGGAGGGAGCTGGGCTCTTCTCCCAAGTGACAGGGGACAGGACGAGAGGGAATGGCCTCAAGCTCCACCAGGGGAGATTTAGGCTGGAGATTAGGAGGAAGTTTTTCACACAGAAAGGGTCATTGGGCATTGGAATAGGCTGCCCAGGGAGGTGGTTGATTCCCCTTCCCTGGAGGGGTTTAAGGGACGGGTGGACGAGGTCTTGAGGGACTTGGTTTAGTGTTTGATAGGAATGGTTGGACTAGATGATCCAATGGGTCCTTCCAACCTGGTGGTTCTATGATTCTATGATTCTATGACAGGCTTCATCTAGCGTTTCGGATGCAGCTTGACTTAAACAGCCTGTGACTGCCAACAGGCACAAACGAGAGACCCCAAAGCTTCTGCGCTCATGGCCTCAGGGCTCTGTGTGCACCCAAAACCCACCTGTACTGCCCAATCCTGTGTGGGGCAGATTCTCCTCAAGGGGTAATTTCTAGCCATCCCTTAGCTAGTCCTTCCTCTTCCTCAAACTGATGTTTACAGGTGAGCTTCAGCCTATTTGATAGGAATGGTTGGGCTAGAAGATCCGATGGGTCCCTCCCAACCTGGTTGTTCTGTGATTCTATGATTCTATTTATTCTCGATTTCTCACCCTGGGGCAGAGCTGTGCCGCAGGGCATGGGCTGGGAAGCTGCTCCCAGGAATTCTGGCATCGCCTCCGAAAAATCCAAGCACCAAAGAGAGTCTTTGGGAAGGAAAAAGCAATCTCAGTTGTAAATTTCCACTTGGAAAAAGAACGAAACGCCAGGCAGCTTATCTTAAATAGATTCAGTGGTTAATTACCCTTTGGGTTTAAAAATGTGTGCCTGATTTCCACTGGAAATGAAGGAGGGAAGTCGTGTTTACCACAGCTTCAAATTAACAGCATTTGATCGACCTGCGGCTTTAAAATTAAATCTTCTGTTGGAGCTTTTTTTTTATATTACGTACAAGCTTTCAGGAGTGCAGGGAGCTAGAAAGGGTCACTGGGCAGAGGCTGCCCAGGGAGGGGGTTGATTCCCCTTCCCTGGAGGGGTTTAAGGGACGGGTAGACGAGGAGCTGAGGGACATGGGTTAGTGTTTGATAGGAATGGTTGGACTCGATGATCCGATGGGTCTCTTCCAACCTGGTGATTCTATGATTCTAGTTTGTAGAAGGGGAAAATGGAGCAGTTGTAGCCTCTAACCTAGGCTAGAAGCGACTGACCATGAGGCAGCAGTGTGCCCAGGGGGCCAAGAAGGCCAATGGCATCCTGGCTTGGAGCAGAAATGGTGTGACCAGCAGGGCCAGGGAGGTGATTCTCCCTCTGGACTCAGCACTGGGGAGACTGCTCCTTGAATCCTGTGTTGAGTTGTGGGCCCCTCAGCACAAGAAGGATGTTGAGGCTCTGGAGAGAGTCCAGAGAAGAGCCACGAAGCTGGTGAAGGGGCTGGAGAAGAAGAGTATTGGCTGAGAGAGCTGGGGGTGTTTATCCTGGAGAAGAGGAGGCTGAGGGGAGACCTCATTGCTCTCTAGAACTCCCTGAAAGGAGGTTGTGGAGAGGAGGGAGCTGGGATCTTCTCCCAAGGGACAGGGGACAGGACGAGAGGGAATGGCCTCAAGCTCCACCAGGGGAGATTTAGGCTGGAGATTAGGAGGAAGTTCTTCACATAGAGGCTCATTGGGCATTGGAATAGGCTGCCCAGGGAGGTGGTTGATTCCCCTTCCCTGGAGGTGTTTAAGGCACAGGTGGATGAGGTGCTGAGGGACATGGTTTAGTGTTTGATAGGAATGGTTGGACTCGATGATCCGATGGGTCTCTTCCAACCTGGTTGTTCTATGATTCTATGATTCTCCTCCAAGGGAGAGACGAGAGCGGAGAGGCTACTGGACCATCTCGGTTTCTGGTGTGTCAGCTCCGAAAGGGCGATGCTGGCAAACTGCTCTGACCTTTCTTGCTGCGGAGACTCCTGTGAGCGACTCTGCCTGCGGCGCCTGCACTGCTCAGTTCCCCCCAGCACTGGGAAAGGGGTCAGTGGCTGCTAAGCAATTCATCTTTTCACCTACATTTATTTAAGCTGCTTATTTTCTTCCTGTTGGACTTTGTTCCTGTTCGGAGTTAGTGCTGAACACGCACCGAGAGGCAGCACTGCAGACCACGGCCTCTCCAGGGGGTTTTCACCTCATCTTGGGGAAGGGCATGGACTCTCCCAGTGCATCTTTATAGAATCATAGAATCATAGAACAACCAGGTTGGAAGAGACCCATCGGATCTTCTAGTCCAACCATTCCTATCAAACACTAAACCATGTCCCTCAGGACCTCATCCACCCGTCCCTTAAACACCTCCAGGGAAGGTGACTCAACCCCCAAACTGGGCAGCCTGTTCCAATGCCCAATGACCCTTTCTGTGAAAAACAAACTCTTTCCTGCTGTCACATTCCCCATTCCTGCAGAAACCCTCCTGCCATTTTTCTGTGGGTGTTTTTGGGGTGAGGTTCCCCATGGTTGGCTTCTGCCTGGTGCTGAGGGAGCTGAGGTTCTCTGCCACTGCAGCAGGGCTGGCTCTGTCCTTCCTCTCTACACCATTTCCTTGCAGAGGGATGGATTCTGCCCCTCCCCACGCTGTGGGCAGCTGGGCTCTGCTGGGACCCTGCACAGCACCACACCGTGAGCTCTGGGGAGTCCTCAGGACAACGCAGAGCTCCCAACAGCATCTCTGTCCTCTTGGCCTTGGCCTACTTCCCTTAGCAAGTTTGCAGATGACACTGAGCTGTGTGGAAGTGTGGATCTGCTGGAGGGTCAGGAGGCTCTGCAAAGGGACCTAAACAGGCTGGATCCATGGGCTGAGTCCAATGGGATGAGGTTTAACACGGCCAAATGCCGCATCCTGCACTTGGGGCACAACAACCCTATGCAGAGCTACAGACTGGGAGAAGTCTGGCTGGAAAACTGCCAGGAGGAGAGGGACCTGGGGGGTTGGTCGACAGCGACTGACCATGAGGCAGCAGTGTGCCTAGGGGGCTAAGACGGCCAATGGCATCCTGGCTTGGATCAGAAATGGTGTGACCAGCAGGGCCAGGGAGGTGATTCTCCCTCTGGACTCAGCTCTGGTGAGGCTGCTCCTTGAATCCTGTGTTCAGTTGTGGGCCCCTCAGCACAAGAAGGATGTTGAGGCTCTGGAGTGAGTCCAGAGAAGAACAACGAAGGTGGGGAAGGGGCTGGAGAACAGGCCCTATGAGGAGCGTCTGAGAGAGCTGGGGGGGTTTATCCTGGAGAAGAGGAGGCTGAGGGGAGACCTCATTGCTCTCTACAACTCCCTGCGAGGAGGTTGTGGAGAGGAGGGAGCTGGGCTCTTCTGCCAAGGGATAGGGGACAGGACGAGAGGGAATGGCCTCAAGCTCCACCAGGGGAGATTTAGGCTGGAGATTAGGAGGAAGTTTTTCACGGAAAGGGTCATTGGGCATTGGAATAGGCTGCCCAGGGAGGTGGTTGATTCCCCTTCCCTGGAGGTGTTTAAGGGACGGGTGGACAAGGTGCTGAGGGACATGGTTTAGTGTTTGATAGGAATGGTTGGACTAGATGATCCGGTTGGTCTCTTCCAACCTGGCTGTTCTATGATTCTATGAAATGCCATCGCTCTGTGCAGGACATGTGATGGGATCAGCAATTCTTGCTACTCTGCCCGTTCCAGCCTGCCTGGCTTTCTTTGCATGTGCAAAACTTGGAGGAGAGGAGTTATCTGATCCACCCCAGGGCGGGAGGTGCAGGGACCAGCCCAGTCCTGTGTCTGGGAACTGGGATAGGAGCTCCCGGGAGTGACAGTGGGAAGGGATGAGGGTGGTTTGTGGGCTCCCAGACACCTTTCCCAGCCAAGGATCCCTCTCCTGGAGGCAGAGGAGGAGCAGGGATACCTGGAGATGGTGGAGATGAGCTCCCTTCGGGGCACAGAGCAGTGGGTGCTCCTCACTGCCGCTCGTCTCCGTCTCACCATGTGTTACCATCACCTGGTCAGGTCACAGGAGTGTTTCCAATTAACCCACCTCCCTCATGGCCCTTAATTGGCACCCAAGGCTTTCCTCCTCCTCCTCCTCCTCTTTGCCCAGGGAGGGGGGTTGAGCCACCTTCCCTGGAGGTGTTTAAGGGATGGTTGATTCACTTTCCCTGGAGGGGTTTAAGGTGCAGGTGGACAAGGTGCTGAGGGACATGGGTTAGTGTTTGCTGGGAACAGTTGGACTCAATGATCCAGTGGGTCTCTTCCAACCTGGTGAGATTCTATGATTCTATGAAATGGATTTTCATCCTGCTGCTCTGGGAGCTAAACGGGACGATGCCTCGAAAGCACAAGCCCAACGACACGAAGGTAAAGGTGACATTGAGACACAGAGAACCCGGTTGTGAGCAAGACACAGGAGCTCTTGAGCAGCCTCCCTGCCCTCGGAAAAAGCTGAACCCCAGCAGGATGGGGAGGGCTCGGGGCTGGGGGAGAGGGTGATGAGCTGCCAGGGAGAGCTGGAGGCTCAAGAGGAGAGAGGAGCTGGAGCATCTCACCCCATGAGGTGCCAGAGAGAGCTGGAGGCTCATGTGGAGAGAGGAGCAGGAGCTGGAGCATCTCACCCCATGAGGTGTCAGGGAGAGCTGGAGGCTCATGTGGAGAGAGGAGCAGGAGCCGGAGCATCTCACCCCAAGAGGTGTCAGGGAGAGCTGGAAGGTCATGTAGGGATTGGAGCAGGAGCATCTCACCCCATGAGGTACCAGGGAGAGCTGGAGACTCATGTGGGGATTGGAGCAGGAGCATCTCACCCCATGAGGTACCAGGGAGAGCTGGAGGCTCATGTGGGGAGAGGAGCCGGAGTATCTCACCCCATGAGGTACCAGGGAGAGCTGGAGGCTCATGTGGGGATTGGAGCAGGAGCATCTCACCCCATGAGGTGCCAGGGAGAGCTGGAGGCTCATGTGGAGAGAGGAGCAGGAGCTGGAGCATCTCACCCCATGAGGAGCCAGGGAGAGCTGGAGGCTCATGTGGGGATTGGAGCAGGAGTATCTCACCCCATGAGGTGCCAGTGAGAGCTGGAGGTTCATGTGGGGATTGGAGCAGGAGTATCTCACCCCACGAGGTGCCCACACTCCCCATCACCCCCCTTCCCCTCCCCTGCCCCTCTGGCATCAGGGCTGTAGCCCCCGTGTCCCTGGCTGAGGGCAGCCGCCTCCCCCGGGCACGGGGTGGGGGGACACAGAGCCCCCAGCCCCAGAGAGCAAAGCCTCGCTTGATGGAAGCTCAGAGGAATCCAATTTTGCTGCGGCCAGGAGTTGCCTCCCCTGCTGCTAATGAAGTGCCTTTAATTAGCAGCCCTAATAGCAAGCTCTTAATTTGCAGCATAGCAAGGATGGAGACCCCACTAAGCCAGCCTGGCAACTGCTCCCAGGGCTTAAAGGGGACAGGGCCTGGCTGACCCCATCCAGGAGGGTCCCACAGGGCTGGGGTCGGGTGGCTGGGCTGGCAGAGCCCTGTGGGTATCGGCCTCTCCGGCCTCAGCCCCATGTGGGGCTTCTCGGGTGATGGGGAGTGTGGGCACCTCATGGGGGGAGATGCTCCTCTCTCCACATGAGCCTCCACATGAGGGGAGGGGGGGTGGATGATGAGGAGGGTGACAGGGAGTGTGGTGGGTGATGGGGAGGTGGGTGGGTGGGTGATGGGGAGGGGGATGGATGGGGAGAGGGGTGATGGGAGAAACAGGGGTGATGGGGAGGGGATGATGGGAGGGAGGGGGGTGATGGGGAGGGGGGTGGGTGAAGAGGAGGGTGATGGGGAGTGTGGTGGATGATGGGGAAGGGGATGGATGGGGAGGGGGGTGATGGGGAGGAGATGATGGGGAGGGAAGGGGGTGATGGGAGGAATGGGGTTGATGGGGAGGGGATGATGGGGAGGGAAGGGGGTGATGGGGAGGGGGGTGGATGATGAGGAGCGTGATGGGGAGGGGGTGGATGACGGGGAAGGGGGTGGATGATGGGGAGGGTGGTGGATGATGGGGAGGGGGATGGATGGGGAGAGGGGTGATGGGAGAAACAGGGGTGATGGGGAGGGGATGATGGGAGGGAGGGGGGTGATGGGGAAGGTGATGGGGAGTGGGGGGTGATGGGAGGGAGTGGGGGGTGATGGTGAGGGTGGTGGGTGATGAGGAGGGTGATGGGGAGGGGGGGTGGATGATGGAGACGGGGGTGGATGATGGGGAAGGTGATGGGAGGAACAGGGGTGATGGGGAGGGGATGATGGAAGGGAGGGTGATGGGGATGGGGGAGTGGATGGGAATGAGGGGTGATGGGGAGGGGGGTGGATGATGGGGAGGGGGGTGATGGGAGGGACGGGGGTGATGGGGAGGGGATGATGGGAGGGAGGGGGAAGGATGGGGGTGATGGGAGGGATGGGGTGATGGGAGGGTGGTGGGAGGGATGATGGAAGGGAGGGAGGTGATGGGGAGGGTGGTGGGATGGAAGGGGAAGTGATGGGGAGGGGGTAATGGGGAGTGGGATGATGGGTGGGAGGGGGGGTGATGGGGAGGTGGTGGGTGTGGGGTGGGGGGGGTGGGGTGGGTGATGGGTGGAGGTGGTGGGTGATGAGGTGGGTGATGGGGTGGGGGGTGGTGATGGGGGAGTGTTGTGGTGGGGGGGTGTGGGTGGTTGGGGTGTGGGGTGGGGTGTGGGTGGGTGGGGGGTGTGGGGTGGGTGGTGGGTGTGGGGGGGGGGGTGGGTGGGGTGGGGGGTGTGGGGAGGGGGGGGGTGTTGGGGAGGGTGTTGGGTGGGTGGTGGGTGTGGGGAGGGGTGGTGGGTGGGGGTGGTGGGTGATGAGGAGGGTGATGGTGATGGGGAGGGCGGTGTGTGCTGTGGGGCCCCCCCAGCCTCGAGGGGGATGCGGGGGTGCAGAGAAGCTGCCCCTCGCCCCCCTATTCCCCCCCTTCCCCCCCATCCCATTCCGAGGGGACACTCTGGGGTCTCTCAGCGGTAGAAGAAAGGTCTCTCCGGCAGTGTCCCTGTCCCCAGGCAGCTCGGAGGGGCCGGGCTGACACCCCCCCCCCCCCCCCCCCCCCAACACACCTCCTCCCTCTCCCGGGACTCCTCCTCCTCCGGCCGCTCAGGAGCCTCCAAAGAGCCCCGAGGGCAGCCTCCCGGCCTCCCCTGCCCCTCTCCTGCCTGAGAAGTGGAGCTGCCTTCCTCCCCCCCCAACTCCTCCTCCTCCTCCTCCTCCTGGTCCCTCTCTCCTCTCCGGCTGCGGCTTCGCCCCCGACGGGGACCCCGCGGCTCGACGGGGCCATGGCCGGGGTGAGCTCCTTGTCCCCCTATCCCACCCCCCAACCTCCCCGAGGGGTCCCCTGACCCCCCCCACCCCCCCCCCACCCTAACCCCGCCCTCCCC